>CM043722.1:32028785-32232098 GCA_023969325.1 Oryzias curvinotus
GCAAACTTAAAATTGCATAAGATCTGTTTTCTCCTTAGAGCACCACTGGATTGCACCCTTACCCGCCGTGGACACCCAGGCCCCCGTGCTCTACCCAAGCTATGTGAAAATGAGATCCAGAGAGCAGTCCTGCAGAGGGCTTCTCACTCTGCTCTCCCCTACCCTGCAGGCTGGATGCAGCTTCTGCCAGAGGCCCCATCTAAAAATCACAGGCACGCAACAGCTTTTTCCCGCTTCCAGCACATTTCTATTTAGACTAACTCACACAGCCAAAAGTAGAAGGGAAAAAACAAGGTTTTGGCTGCAGACCTATAGGGATGAAGAGAAACAGTCGATAAGGCAACTCCCATGCACATGCCGCAGTCGGAAAAAAGGAAATTAACAGCAACCTTTGATAGCCTTCACTGCAGCAAAATTTAAATTGGTCAATAGAAAATGTGCTGGAAAAGTTAACTATAAAAGTTAATGATGTGGGTATATGTTAGCTCAATTCAATTCTTGAGGGTGTCCACCACATTTTTTCATTGCAGTTCATAATGAGGTTACATGCTGTTATGGAAATCAGCGCACTCATTCTAAATATAATGACTCAGGACTGCAGGAGATATGATAAATACCATTATAATAAATCAATAGCAATAAAATGTATTTTCTTCCCTTATGATCCTCCTCCTGTTTTTGCCTCCTTAAATTCCTGATGACGTATTTTGTTCTGATTTAATCTTCTTGACCCTTCGTAGATTCTAGATATCTAACCACTGAGTTTGCCAGTCATATCAGTTGTTTACACTGATGTATGACACCCGCATGCCTTTATTCAATCAAAATTTAATTGTGAGGCTTTCAAAAGGTTTTTAACTGTGACATTTCTGGTTATAAACAAACATACTTATGACACATAATCGTGATACTCCTATGGAACATTGTGTTTAGTAGAGCTATTCTTTTTCTTTACATTTTTTTCTCCATTTTTTTACCTTGTTTTTGCTTTACTTATTTTTTAAATAATATTTCTATGTTGTCTCTGCATGTTTGATCTTTGTTATGACACATAAAAAATGTCAACTGTCAATCTTTGGGATTTTTGCAATAAAATTGTGACAAAAACTTCTACTTGGAATTGATTTTTTTGGACAGTTTCAGGTTCATTGTGGGATTATTGTGTGATATAACGAACAATATTTGTTTTAAAAAAAGAGAGAGATGCGGTTGGACAAAAAAGATCAAGCATTACCACAAAAAACAGTTTCAAAGAAAAATTATCAGAGCAAAAAGCCCAAAAAGGCCCAAACCGGTTGAACTGAGTCTTTTGACCTTCATTATGTCAATGTTTTTCAATACTGCTCGCTATCTTTGAAATGTTATCTTTTACCTTTAAAATAAAATTCCCCTAAACCCACACGCTGCCAGAGAGATCACTAAGGTAAAAAGCAAGACGGATTGACAGCATGCCTCCATAATTTCAGCACCCTCACAAACGGCAGTGAAGTTGGTAAACATCTGCTTATAGGTGCTGGGAATCTGTCAGGAGGTCTCAGTGGCTTTAAAACTTTAATCAGAACAATGCTCCAAAGTTCCTGCTCTGTGTTGCAACGCTTTGTCAGACAAATCTCCCAAAGTTCTGCCACCTTACCCACCTTCTTACCTCTTTAATACTGCCAAAAACACACAAATAACCAATACTCCTGAGCCCTCTAAGGCTTCTCGCTGCTTTCATTAGTGACAAAGCGAGGCTTGACTTGAGTTGGAGCGTGCGCGGTTAAGTTAAAGTACACTCTTCCTCAGAAGTCGTTTGTTCAAGGAGAAGAAGCCTCACTTGAGGAATGTTGCTCATGATGCTCCAAAATCTGCCTGACATGGCGTCCCTCTGCGGGATAGCACTTATAAATATGGAAAGCAGAATCAAATATACATATTTGGGAGCAAAGAGGCAGCATAAAGAAACAGCAAAAATGTTTTCGTCTCAAGTCTCACCTCCACGGAGTGAGCAAGAGAGAACAAACACAAGAAGCAAAGAGCAGCTTTCCCCTTAAAAAAACAGCAAGACATTTGAAAAAACATCGTTTTTCCAACCTGTTAAGTTTTGCTTATTTGTTTTTGCATCTTATTTGTCGTCCACATAAACGATTTGTGGTAAAAATGAGCAGCTTCATGGAAAACCCTCTCCCAAACATGGATTTTTTTGTTAGACACTGAGGCTGCACAGCTTGAGCATCCATGCTGTTGCATCTGAGATTTCACTCTGCCTCTCAGCAGGGTGAAGCACCACCCCCCCTAGTGGAATCCAAGACTCGGGGTTCCTTCAGCCATTCTCCCTGACCTCTGACCCGCTCACCCTCCATCCGTTCGACGCTGACATCACATTAGAAAAAGTAGTCAATGAAGTTTCAAATTTGGAGAAAGTTTTAATCCCAAGGAAGGGTTTCAGCTAGAAATAATAACCACTGAAGGCTATTTAGTAGAATACCCTCGCAAATGGTGAAAAACGGTGGCTTAAAAGCACAGTCGGTCAATTACACTCGTTAGAAGAGGGCAGATGCAGAGGCATTAAAGCACAGCAACCACACACACACACATTTGACTTGCCTCATTAAAACCCATCCAGCTTCGAGAACTCAGAGATGTGAATGTTCCCCTTGAGGAGTGGGGCACGTTAATTTTGAGAAAGGCAGTGGATTTAAACTTTTTTTTTCTTTTTTTTTTGACTTGCTTGTAATTACAGCGATTGCTGAAATGCATGACCCTGAGAATAAGGCTGAGTCCTGAGAGAGTCCACCAGAAGCATCACCGTCTTCAGTGTTCGCTCTCTACTGTGAGTCTCCCCAGCTGGATGCCACCCACACCGGGCACGAGTGAGGTCGAGGCAGCGCTCAGAACACCAGAAAAGGCGTCACTGGGGACTCCACACTATGCACCAACAAGCCAACTCCTGAGGCGGAGAAAAGAAGTCAAGATGAGAAGTGACTGAAAATATTGCCCTCTCTGCACGATGAGGCACATTCTCACAGTAAACTGATTAAAAAAGAACAGAAACTACACGGAGAGCTAACAATCACAAGGCTCGGGAGTTGGCAAGCAAGGCGTAAGTGTTGCTTTCCAACTTCACTGGTATCCAAATTGTGGAGCAATTAGACACTGGAGAAAGAAATGATGAATGCAGTCAAGTATATGCAGTCAAGAAAAAAATAAGACTAAAACATGGTGGGAAAAGAAGCATTAGTAAAATAATGTATTCGTTTCAAATATTGATCGTCAGTGTAAGAGTTAGCGGCTGCTTCCATGAGTCAAATGGAGGTATGTCAACAGAAGAGGAAATATGAAGTGAGTGGTCATCGTCAAAAGTGACCTTCCAGCTGGATATCCACAGCTTCCATCTTCCCAAGCCAAAGAGCCCCATGGAACAAATCCCAAACCAGGTCATTAGCACAGTGGTGTCACCATGCAGACAGCAGATCATGGGCCAGAAAGGGAGCAAGAGGGAGACTCCTGGCACTGCAGCGGCTGCTGTGCGGTTTGACATTCAGGCCTGGCTGATCTATAGGGCTGGGGAGACGGTGCCCTTGCTCTGGGTCTCAGCGAGGAAAAAGGTCCTGGCAGTTTCTCCTTACATGAAACTGAGGTCATAAGATGTTTGGATGTAATGCATCTCGTTTACACCTTGTTTTGCAGGATGCTGTCACCTGCAGTGACTCTCCTACTATCCGTTCCCACCCTTAACTGCGTTATGGAAGGATGTGAAGCTCATTCACCGACTGAATTTATTGTAAAATGTCCAAAATCTGCACGGAACACAGATTTGTCCCGTAAAACAGTAAAGAATGACTTCCACGGAAATAATCAGGGAATAACCCATCAACAGTGATAAATTATTCCCGTTAGAAATAATCTTTAACCACTACGGGACAGTTTCATACCGTGATCAAAAATCATTCTGGGGTTTTTATGTCCTTCTCAAATGGCTTTGACCTCCACAGCCCATCTCCAGCAAATGGTGACCACTATGAACATGCCAAGATAGAGCATCCCTTGGGGGCAGTACCATGAGCCAAGATGAAAATAAAATTCTCCCAGTGAAAGATGGACACTTTCCACTTGGCACCACCTCACAGGATGAAGGGAAAAGATAGCAAACCTTTCAACACTTTTTTTTAAAACTGCATTGAAAGAGTTTCTTTTTTTCTTGCTCATTAGTGAATCTTCACTTTATGATGAGATCAAATTAGCTCACCTGGATGTATGTTAGTTCTTAACTAAGCCGCAGATCTTTTGTTAGGGTCATTTTACACAATCAGCCAGACACCTCAGGAAGTTCCTGGTTATCAGTTTGTCACGTTGGATGTGGCACTTCAGTTAACCGTAACGGAATCTATTATCTGAACATCTAGCTTTGAGTTTTTTACAGAGGATAGTTCAGAAAGAAGAACAAAAACGGGAAACTTTTCAAGTTCAGGCAAAGCATTGAGCTCTTAAGCTACGTTCATACGGGGCATGTGTTACACGTTCAAGAGGCCACTTTTAATGAAAAGTCTATATAAACCTGCGAGAATGTGCGTTTCAGGTCTCCGTGTTGAAAACTCTTCCGTATGACGGCTCTACGCACAAAACGTGTGGCCATTGAATCCGCGTTGAAACCAGGTCGATCTTTGACCAACAAGGGAGTCAGTTGTGCCAGTGACGTATGGATGGCATCCCTTTTAATTCCTAGATGTGCCAACTATTTGAAAATTGATTATGGAAGAGAAATTATAATAATAATTGCTGTTTGTGCCTGGCTAGAATTGTGTGACACCAAGCCGTTCATATGTCATAATAGAGCTGTGAGAGAAAAAGCCTGGAGCAGGATTTGTGAGATTAGCGCAGCTTTAGCATTTAAAAAAAAAAGCCTCTTCCAACTGTAAAAAATACAGTGTAGAAAATAAAACTGTAGAAAATAAAAGAAGAAGAAATAGCCCCTACCTGCTCGTCCAGTGTAGATAGAACCTGTGTTTATTGCGTTCTTGAAGCGTATCACTTGCCCAATTTGCTTGGAGCTTTCTAGATTGCAATAAAAGCTATGGGCAGTCTAAACACAGCAACAATTGTAAGATTTATTTGCTTTTTGGGTAACGTTTCTGTAGTTGTGAAAAGAGGACAGGCTTCAAATTAATCGAAAAAGCCTTCAATCACATCCATGCAAACATTCATCATCCTCCTTTTTAGCACAACCCCCCCAGCACCTTCGTTTTTGACCATGATTGCAGAAGTTTGGATAGGGCACTGTTAATTAAAGGAAAAGGGCAACACCCTCAGGGTTGGCAGAGGGTGCATCCGGAGGATCCCCGAGCAGAACATCTGCTTGCTATTTTCCCCCCGTAGAGGCCCCGGAGAACACAGCAGCACCGGGGAATGAGGAGACGCGACCTTGGGGAGCCCAAGCTGGGAGGGGGAGCGGGGCATGAAGGATAGGCCATGTTTGACCCTGACACTTAAGATAAAGGGACTGGATGGTGGGACTTTCCAGCGCCTCCTGAGCTGGGTCTTGGCTTTGAGCCGAACAGTTTCCCAAATAAGGTTTTGTCTTCAGAGACTCCATCCCATGCACACACAAACTACAAATGAATGGTGTGTTTTGGATGTCAAAGAGGTAGGTAACTAAAAAATCTGAAGGACAACGGCATGAGGAGCGAGACGTGATGGTGGACAGTGACGGAAGGGACTCTGGGATGATCCACACTCCGCACAGCTGTTGTAGCCGACTGCACCATGTGTGAAGTAGCATGTGCTGGAGATCATTAAACCATGATAAATTATAACTGCATTTTTGCCCAAATATGTAGCTTTATTCTCAAAAAAGAAAAGGCATTGGGGGAAAAAAAAAAGTTGGCCTAGTTTAGGCGAGTTAACCACAAAAAAGGTGTCGGGCATCAGTGGGGAATAAATGATGAATGGGTCACGTTTAGTAGCATTATCTTCAAGATTACTTCACTGAACAAGATGAACAACTTTACATCTATTTATTGTTCCTGATTACAAACTAATTGCTACAAAATGTGACTTCATCTGGGTTTTTATTTTCAACTTGTAATGACCTGCGTCGGTTGATTCAAGTTGTTCACAAACACTGCCTGCTCTGCTCGATTGCAGGTCAATGCATAGTGACAATCACAAAAAGCGTGCTGATTGCTCCTTAAATTAATTCAAACAAATACTCACGAGCTTTTAAGTCAAACAAGAGGGAGTGAAACAGTTTTTCCTTCCTCCCCCCCCCCAAACAAGCGGAGATAATTAACCATCTATCCTCAGAGAAAAAGTGCTCCCACTGGAAGGTTGTTTGGTTTAAGGATTTGCTCAGTGATTTCTCTCACCAGGGACTCTTCATTTGAGTCTCAAGGTTTTGTATCTCTAACAAGGCTTTAATTGCCAAGGTAACAGGCCACCTGATTAAGCCTGTCAATAAGTCTGATTTATAGGTTTGTTAGGAGGGATTGAAGTGAAGGAAAAGTAGACTAATATTCAAATTTCTGAATTTTAGTTCCCCCTTTTCTTGGGTCGATTTGGTTGGGGAAATGGCCTTGCGCTTTAGCAGGATGAGCTATTTTCTCAGAAATGCTGTTTACTTCACATGAACTTTAGAAAAGCACAGGATTTGCAGGAAAGATCCCAATTCTACTGAGATGGAGGAGGAGGCGGCGCTCAAAGCCTCAGGTCCCATGCCATGTGCCCTCCTTATTGTAACGAGTGCATTTCTCTCCTCAAACTCTGACTGGTGAGTGTGTCAAGCATGGGGCGGGGTGGGGGTGGGGGTATTCTGGGGGTTTCTGGTGGTGAAAAACTCTGTGTTAAAGTCCCTTTTCTCCTGTCAAAGGGCTGACACGGAGCACCCAGAGACACAGGGCCTTTGTTGCAGCAGGTCTGGACACTGGCCTAGATTCCCTCAACCCCCCCTACACCCCCCCCCCCTTTCCTCAGACAACATCTCACCTACAAAACACTCCTCAGCTGGCCCATCTCATCTGTTCTTTACTGACATCCTGCCCTGGATGAGGTGCCTTGCTCCAATGACTCCTTTCCTCAATCTGCCCTGTGTTGCTTTTCCTTTGTTGTGTCTTTAGATCTGGTCGTTTTACCTTAAAAGAAATGCACTTTTATAAATATATATCAAGTCCCATATCTTATTTGGTGAAAGTGAATCCACATCAGAAAAATTAAGAACGGCTTAACAACAAAACTTTCATTTTCAATCATGTTTACTTAGATAACAGTTGCATTTATTGCTGTTTTTGTTCCTTTGGATTGAATCATAAACGTTTGGTTTCGATAAATTCTAATTCTAAAGGGTAAATGAAAGTCACAGTTTCAGTCTTGCACAAAGATTTTTTACCCTGAATCTGATCCCTAAACCCTTTCCATTGAATACTTCTTTTGAATTAAACAAAGGAGGCAAAGGATCCTTTTAAGCTCAATTTGATTATACTATTTGAATATGATAAATATCATAATATTTTCTATTTTTATTTTCATTTGACAATGATCAGTTTAAAAAAAATGTCTATATAGGAATTTTTTTGTTGAGGTTTAAGTAAATTCTAGTTTTTAGTTTTAGTTTAAAGGAGTTTAAATAGATGTAACTGTTAATGTAGGTTTTGTAGTTAATGTTTTTATTTCTTTAACTATGTATAAAAAACACGTAAAAATATACTTTTACAGAGAGCGACTTTTACAAAGTGAATCACAATGTTAAAGCAAGTTAAACCAGAGAAATAATACAAGCTGTCAAAAGCAGGTAAAACCTAATAAAACATACTCAGACATTTTAAAACACAAGAAAAGATATCTTTTAAAAAAAAAGGAAATTATGAAAAAGGTTCTCAAACAAATAAAAAAAACTTCAAAAGTAATTTTTTAGACTTGTCTTCACCCTGGTTTTCCAGGCATTTTTGAGATTTTTAATATCGAGATTTTACTACACAATAATTCCACAACAATCTGAAACTGACCAAGACAAATTCTAAAATGTAAAATCCAACTATTTGTTTGTTTTTTATGTGAGAATTAAAAAACATGTATACACCAGGAGACCAAAGACCCAGATTTTTATTTCTGTAATTGTTTTATTCATTTAATTTCTTAAATCTTTACTTTAGTCAAACAACTTATGCTGTTCTAAAAACCAATGACTCGGCAAACAAGGTTTTCGGATGTGCAGAAACTGTTTTAGCAGACATTCAGAAGTCAGAAAGGCTGGTTTCCACTGTTTTATTTTATTTTATTATGGAGAACATTCACTGAGAAATGACCTGCTAAATCTTTTGTCGTCTTTTTTGGTTTTCTTACTTTAGAGCGCATAAAAGTCAGTTTGAAAGGCTTCGCCAACATGAAACGCTTAAAGTGCTACTGTATAAAAATGACTTATCTTATCGACCCCAAAAATAACATCCAAAGCACCTCTGTCATGTGAGCATGTTTTACATGTCACACTGTGAAATTCAGTCTGACATGGTGCCTCAACTCTTGCACTTCCCATCAGGTGGTGTGTATGTGGCTATGGAAATTTTTTATGTCTCTCTGTGTTTCTCTCTCTGGCAGGTGTAAATGGTGCAAGTTTCTGTCTTGTTCAAAACCCATGCTATTTTGATGTGTTGGCAATTCCTTTGCCAGACCAATAACTCCCTCACACTATCACTACTCTTTCATGCCGTCTGCTTTATTCTCATTCTTGGGGGAATCCTCGTGAGATACATAGAGCGCCTCTTAATTTCCCCTGGGATGCATGCAGGAAACATACACTGGTGCTTTTCTAGGGATGAAACACAGGCAAAACATTAGACCACAATATATCATGACATCTGCTGTTGCTGGGTCAGATAACCAGTTAAGTGGGTTCCACAACTTGTCACAAGTCCACAGTTTGCGTTTCTTTTTCGCTTGTCTCCCATTTCTGTTTGCTCTTTTGTTTGCCAGGCTGGGGGTGGAATTATTTAGAACAGCAAAGCATTGAGCAACATGCAGCCAGTCAGAGCTAGCAAAGTAAGAGAGAATCCCAGGAGGCACCGTGGCCCGGTGGGTTTGGTTTGTACACCCGTCACAGACTTCTGAAGGGGTGACGTGCATCACTGCTCCGCTGAGAGAGAGCCTCTGCCATGTTTGCTGTCATGTTCCAAGGTATGCTACGTGGCTTCAAACACATCAAACACATCTACAAGAATACTGATATTGGGAATGCCATAGGGAGCCACACAAAAGGTACAGACACACTCCTGAAAACACACATGCCCACAGCTCTGCCATGCAAGTGGCACAGAAATACATATGGATGTTCTTAAACGCTGTTTTTTTTACATTTGTCCTTTACAGTATAGGGAAAATAAGTGATGCGTTCGTTTAAGTATGAACTCATGAACCCTTTGTCCAAATTCTGAATAGTGAATTGAAATCTGAAAACACTGAGTCACAAATGACTTGCAGCCATTTCTGGTCATGATAAATGTTCGCAACTGATGCAAACTCAAGGCTTTTGGAGTGTGCCACCACCCGCTTGTGCTTGATTTATTGAGACTAGTCAAGACTTATTTGACTATAGTGAAGTGCTCCCCTCCTGGCCTGCTGCGTGTAGTGAGGAAGAGGGCTGAGCTGTTTGCTGTGCCTCTAGGCGTGAGGATGAGGGGGAGCAGCCTGGAGTTCCTGCCTGGCTCAGGGGGAGGTTGGACTGTATTAGACGGCTGACAGCTGGGCCACATCTCTGGAGGTGTGGGGCGAAGAGGCCCCCTGTCTGTCTGCCTCTGCACCAAGTGTCAATTTGAGCATGAAGGAAGAATGGAGTGAGCCAAAGAGTAAGTAAGTGAGCAAAATGGAGCCACTGGTAGTCCTGGGTGGATTGACATCAGCTGTGCATGGGCCATGCACACCGTTAGGCATCAGAAAGCACACTGTTTATTTCGTATTTTGACTCAGGGGCACAATCGTGTGCTCACCGAAACAGACACAAGACTAAGTCCTCCTACAAGGTTGTAGCTTTCGGCCTCTCTAGTTTGGGCAGCATCGTTCTCACTTAGTTGATTTCAAAGAGTGAGACTATAAGATGAATAAATTGATTGTCAAAGGCCAATCTTTTCGTCTCTGTATCAAAGCCCAGCAAAATTGGCAAAGAAATGAACTCACTTCAGGTTATATCCTGTACCATTACGTGAAGTCGGATTACAAACCTTTCAAAGATTAAACACTAATATCTATTTCTCTTTTCTGAGATTTGTAAATACATATCACTTTTTCAGCGACTGCACAATTGAGAAAAAGCTGATATTAATCATTTGCCTCACCTTCTAGTAGAAATTCTTCATATATATTTTTTGGATTGCATCATGTAAAACAACTTCAGCGGCACACTCTTTCTATGAAATAGGCTGCAGTTAAATATGAGGAATTACTATAATAGGTTTTCTCTGATCTTCAGAGACTGCTTTGTGTACTTCCTGCTCTGAGACTTGCCATCACTGGGATGTGGGATGAGGGCCAGAGTCGACTTTATTAGCTGGTGATGTTCTAATGTGATTTATTTTTATAAATGAGACTAGGGTGGTAATGTAAGTGGGGGTGGAGGCCAGTATGCAAATGTGGACCCTCATTAAACACCACCACCACACTACATTATCTGCTGCTCTGCAGATTGTATGCATTAACGAGGCACAACCAAGTCTGCCAACTAATGACAATGTAATGATCACAGCATTTATGATAAAGTCATCAGAAGGTATGACACATTCAAATTTGATGTATAAGGTGGATCCGCACCGCCCGTGCTTTCAGGTGGACTTTAGGTTTCGCCCCTCATGACCACATCAGTCCGAAAAACTAACAATTAATACAAATTATGACTCCAAAATTAATAACATTGACCTTCAATGACAGCAAACAACTTTTTTGAATCACAGAACTTTCTTCCTAAATCGATTTTATCCTGTTAATGTTTGAGCTGGGAATAGAAACTCCCCTAAAGGTAATAGAGATTGTGTACTTCTTTAAAAGCTCATTAATCCGAATATTTATTAAAACATGCTATAACTGAGTGCACACTTGAAGCATCTATTGAAGTGCTTTTATGTGCTTCTACCTGATTGGTGTCGCATCAGACAGAACAAATAATCAAACGTCAAGTAAAATTTTGAATCCCATCTTTTTTCTTTTTTGCTGAATAAATTTGACTCAAATGAAACATTCATTTGCAAATTCATTTTACACACATTTCTCATGTAAATCGACCCAAATGACCGGACAAGCTTTCACAGCAGTTTTATTTTTGGTCCTTCAAACTTTCCTATGATGTTGCGGTGCAGTCCTCTGGGGAGTTTCATGAGCTCGCTTCTGTGTAAAGATGTTTATCGTATAGCTTGCGCGAGAATGAGGAGATTAACCCCGTAACTAGCAGACATCTTACAGTTGATCTGAGTGTCATTAGTCCACATTAATAACCCATGGATGTGCAAATGGGCTTTTTTTATCATCTTAATTACATGACATCTGAGCTCTCTATCTAAAGATGACTCTCTTTGGGCACTGTGACTTGGAGGTACTTGTTTTTGCTCGCACACAGCAGACGTTTAAACTAAAAAGAACGCCATTGCCCATTAGAGAGATGGATTGACAGGAGGGCAGAATAAATCTTTGTGGCACTGAGTCAGAAATATAAATAGAGCACCTAAGATAGATTTGTCTGCGGTGTTGATGAAGCTACCTTTGGGGATGGGGCTCTACCTTTTTAGTAATGAGGACAACCACAAACAGTTTGGTCTCCTAATGAGAAATGATGCTTTTGGAGGTGAGATACAAAAATGCCACAGAAGAACGCAGCAGTTCAGCATTTTCTGCTGCGATGCTGCACTGAAACGCCACTAGCATGAAAGAAGCAGCCCCATCTGGTGGCTTTGATGTACAACATGCACTTCTTAAAATACAGAGACACTGGTGCGGAATGCACACATCCATGTCCTTTTTCGTTGCAATGTTGAGGATTTGTTTAAGGAATAAAATAATACATGTTAAATGCTGAATAAAAGTGTCAACATTGTCTTAAATAAGGGCTTTCTTTGCAATGTAGCAACAAGAGGAGAACACGGGATTAATGCAGAAATTATTTTAATTGGATCAGTAAATGATGGTAAAATCAGGTAGGCATGGGAGGGAATGAATGCGCTATTACCCATTTTATCATCAAAGTGAGTGCTGTGCTAATTATGCTATAGCACCCAGTCAGAGCCCACATGAGACTGATAACAGAGCACTGCCCAGGGTTACACTGATTGCACTTGCTGACTCCATCTTAGCCATCTCCTTAGGCAGGTTGCTGATATTCATGCAATAGCAGGATGCATGACGGTATAAAAGAGCACTAAGACAAAGGTGCAGTATGCGGTCTTTTTTTCTTCTTCTTTTGTTCTCCTTTTAGTTTAAGAGCTGGCAAGCCATTAGAGTTCTATTGCTAATCAATGTGAGGCATTATAGGTTGTATAAATCACACTCTGACACCTGCTGTATGGGTCGTTAACAGAGAACTCACCAGGGAGGAGTGCAGAGAACAAACATGCAGACAAACTGAACAGAAATGTCTGCACCTCAAGCTGAGCTATTGATACCAGAACTTCATTAAGGTGACCAAGGGGCTGATCAACTGAAAAATTTGGGCTTGAAGTGAAAGCATATCCACTTGAACAAGAATTACTTTCTCCTCCTTAGTAAATTAAATATTGGTTTAGTTGTCCAAAAGCAAGCAGTCACGTTTGGAGTGCCTTCTAATAATGCTTTGTAATCTATGCTCAGATGGTACCAAGCAGACACAGACCACCAGAGGTGTTTTTTCCAGCACTAAGAAGAGAGAGGTTCCTGTGAACATTTTTAATTGAGGATGTAGTCATTCTGCCCGAACAGGCGAGCAGGAAAATGCACACGCAGGCATTTGTAACCTCAGTGTGGTACAGAAGGGGACTATCTGAAGACTCGCAGGCCCTTTGATGTCTCCTGAATACGGGCATAATGCATGTGTAATTAATAAGCCATTTGCATATGATGAACTAGGGCACTTAGTCTATGTTCTCAGGATACAAATACCTGAGGAAAACAATAACAACGGAGAACATTAAAAAAGGGAGTCTTCGCAAAAAAGGACAAATCCAAAGCCCGCTTTGGATTAGAAATACATTAGCAGCTAATTATGTCCTAATTGCCAATATTTTAGCAGGTGTTTGTACTTAACCAGTGGTAATGCCCTTCTGGAACAAGCTCATCGGGCTTATTCTCAGGTGAATCCCTGCAGCCTTTTGTGATTATAGAGGGACACAAAAGACTCGTGGTCAAAAAGGAGGAGAAAAACAGGGCAAGAAATTGTTAAAAAATAAAAGTACGCATCAACATAGGTAACAATGAAATTGTTAATACACTTAATACATAAATAAATAAAATAAAGGATGTGGACTAATCTGGTTAAGGAAAAATAGAAATAAATTCCCACAAAGGGCACTATTTGCTGTGCACTGGCACTCGTGCTGAGATCCTTTGAGTACCCACTTCTTAAAGAAGTGTTCTGTATTTTTTTTTTTTTTTGACCAAACATTTTTAAAGCAATCAGAGACTCTGGGGGGCAGAAGTTTTCCCACCTAATCAAACAGCAAACGTAACCCAGCACTTGATTAAATATTGAGCTTGGAAGATTCAGATATCATTTTTCACTGGCCTGCTGGCATTTAGCAGCGAGGGACCATCAAACTTCTATAAGTCCCTGGAGTTGGTCCACTCTGGAAAAGAGATGAGCCAGCAGGTCAAACTGCAAAAAATGCCAGGGGTGCAGGGAAAGGACGTAAAAACATACATCAAATGACAGTTTTCATCCAATCTCAAATGGTGGTCTGATGACATCTATAGGAGTGATTTTATGAAATGTGAAGTTGAGTCAGGTTTTTTGGTTATTTCCCCGTTTTTGTAGCATGTGGATAAAAATGGAGAAAAGCATGTGGAAAAAAAGTTATTTTTGGCTCTTTTTGACTATATTTCCTGTGGCATGAATCCACAACCCCTCCTTGCATCCAGTAAATACATGATAATGCTAAAACATGTTGCATCCAGACTCCATACTTTACTTTATTGTGCATGGAAGGAGTCTTCCTTTTTTTCTTTATAGCTTTGCTGCACATGCATTTATTGCATGAGGATGTCCTTCATGTGGGCACCCCTGAGGTCTTTCGTTTTTTTTCCTGTAATCCATTTTTTTTAGGAGTTTTTCTTTATCGCGAAGGAGGGTCTAAGGGTAGGGATGCCCAGTTTAGTTTAGTCTGTTTAGTTTAAGGCGTTGCCTATCGAATTCTATGACTTTATGTTCTTTATGATTCATGTTTATTACACAATTACCAGTTGAAGCCC
Organism: Oryzias curvinotus; assembly: GCA_023969325.1. Lineage (NCBI taxonomy): Eukaryota > Metazoa > Chordata > Actinopteri > Beloniformes > Adrianichthyidae > Oryzias > Oryzias curvinotus. Next base: position 32,043,168 of record CM043722.1, read on the forward strand.
ATTGAGATGACTATTGTTGTTATATTGGGCTATATAAACACAATTGAATGTAAGAAAAAACCCTCTTTCTTATCCTCTCCTCTGCATACTCCTCACTCAACCATCGTGATGTTGTCCTGTACTGCATCCATAAACCTCCACTTTGGTCCTCCTCTTGGCCTTTTTCCTCAACATGCTTTACAAACATCATCACTGTTCCTCCTCTCAATGTGTCCAAAACTTCTCCATCTGCTTTCCTGCATTTATCTCCAAAACCTATATTATGATCTGTTCCTCTGATTAGTTCATTACGGGTCCTATACAGAGAACCTCAACATTTTCAGCTCTGCTAGCTCCAGCTCTGACTTCTGGCTCTGCATCTGAGTCTCTAAACCAACATCGTGTCTGCTCTCACCACAGTCTTCTACACCTTTCCTTTCACACTGATGACACTCTCTTGTCACACATCACACCTGAAACTGTTCTTCACCTGTTCCAACCTGCTTGCCTCGTCACCACTTTCCCACTCTCTCTGATGTTCTGAACTGTTGACCCTAAGTATCTAAAAGTGCTCTTCTTCCCCTCTGCTCCTTCAAAACTCACCGTTCCACTTAATTCCATCACATTTAATGAATGGTGAGTGGAGGAAAGTTCGATCATAGTTAAAGTCTTGAATTGGTAAAAGATTAAATTAGAAATCAGTTTCATTACTTTATTATTGTTGGTCCTGTACAGAATAGTCCCCTCTGTGGCCCCTTTTTTCTGATTGTCAATGTTATTTTTTTAGACTCTGGTTTCCTTTTTCAAATATCTTTAATAAACTTCTGTTTTTCTGTTTACTTGAACATGTGCTAAAAAATTAAAAGTTAAAAAATATAACACTGACATTATAGGTTTTGATTTAAATCTTTGTGAAGTGCACCAATTTAGGAATCAACACTGACTAAAATAACGTTTAAAATGATTTCTTGCGAAATTGGATGCAACAAAATGGCAACAAGGCAAAAGGGATAAATCAAAGTCAGGTTTAAAACGCCTGAAAAAATAATGATTAAGTCCTTCAAATGTTAAAATGTTGTCCAAATAAAATAAAAATTAAAGTTGTAAATATTTTAAATATTTGAAATTAACCAAAGTCCCCCTTCTGTTTGTGGTAAAATCAAAAATCCTGGGGAAATATTTAGAAGTGCTGTTAAAGACTTAATCAAAGCATTTAACGTTAATGTGCAAACAGGAAAGTCAGTCAAATCACAACAGACAGCAGCATCCTGATGAACAGAAACTGTTAAAGAAAAGAATTTCTCTGAGTTTTGGATTCAATCTCTGAACCAGAAGGTCTGCAGGTGTCTTCATACCTGTGTTCTTCAGGAAATGCAGCAGTTTCTGCCAAATACAATTGGTTGGAGCAAAGATGTTTTATGAAAGAAGAGGACTCACTCCTTTTGGATCAACGCGAGGCCTCTACAATATCTGTCAACTAAGTATTTAGGGGAAGAGTGATACAGCTTTACCTATAGACAACCTTTGTTTGGTTTTAGTGCGAGTTACTGTGAAAACTACAAAATTATACTCAATAAAGAGAGGTGATTAAATTGTAATAAAGTGAATATTTACATTTATTTCAAACTCAAATACAAGTACTGATACAAAGATAAGTAGTAAGATGTGAATCATACATTTTCAGTATAAATGGTTTGTAAGAGAAAATTTGTATAGCATAATAAATGTTTACATATGTATTTGGTATTATAATGTATATGTATGTGTGTATTTTTACATCAAGCCCGGGGATACAGATGAAAACTCCTTTTTTCTAATTCTGGCTTTTTTAACCATTTGTCACCACGTGTGTGTGTGTGTGTGTGTGTGTGCGCACGTGTGTGTATTTTGTTTTACTGTCCCCTTTTAAATAAACTATCATTATTTACAAAGTTTACCCTAGGAATTATCATTTTAAGATCTATGCTCAACAATACATTAAAAAAATGACACCAACTGGTTACGTTGGAAGGTAAATAAAAAAACGAAGACAACAACAAAATAGATCAATCTTTGCAATTTGTTTTTACAAAATAATGAAATAAAAAATAATAAAATCAACAAACAAAAACACACAAAAGATTAAGAAGTGAGTTTATTTATTTGCATTCTCTCCCAGAAACCCAGTTATGCTATTTATTCATCAACTTACTTGACTGACCGGAAGGTCTTTATGGTAAAGGTGTTGTTTATTTATCTATTTATTAATTTTTGCTACATTTGCCACTTTTAACAGCAATGAACATGCTGTTACCACCTTTAGCCACAGAGGTCGCCAAACTCAAGGAGCTCGTAAAGCAGAAGGATGATGGACTCATTGTTTAAAGGTGTTAGGCCAGAGTTCTTGTAAAACCCGAAAAATCTAAATTTGTATTCATAAAACAGTTATAGCCTATTTCATCTTACATTTAGAGCTCTTATTGGATGAGGATCAATTCATTCTGGTGTATTTTGATTCCCAATCACATATCCTTATGTGCCGTTGAACAGTCGTTTAGATTTTTCATATCTAACCGTGTCAAATTTGGAACACGCTGTGGACAGATTCTGACTCAGTACTTAAAAGTTACATGAGAAACCTGCCCAACCTTTCTCTGTGTTTTTTTCCTTCCACTCCCCACACGTACAGTTGCATTGTTCGACCTTGAGTGAGATGCTGTCAGGCGCTTTTTCCAACATAAGCGTTGCAGTTTCCCATAATCCACTGGGAATGTTGAGGTGAGAGCTGTGGCCCAGTAGCACTCTGAGTGGCTGGCAGCGGATCAAAAGCAAACGAGGTTCCTGAGCTCATTCCAATTATAACAGCACACACTATCAACTACAAATACAAACAGCACATAAGTGATAGCGCTGGTGGCCTGGAGGACTGCTGCCAGAGACCAGGCAGCATGCTAATCAGGATACCTCTTGCCATGGGCTATTTAGGGAATAGCCTCTCATCCCACTAATTCCCCATGCCCTAACCAGGAAAACGAAAGAGAAGAAGAGGAGTGAATTCCCCGAGTGCACAGTCCAAGGACAAAATATTTGAAATGGATCTTTATCTTTGCTCTGGGCCAATATCCATTATAATTACAAAAATAGAAAAAAAATAACACTTATGTAATGAATAAAATATGAGATTTGCCAAATTTATAAAGCAAATTATGACAATATTTAATAACTGGATTTTTTTTTATTATGTTAGTTCAGCTACAAGGCAAAAGTAAAGCTAGGTTTCCTCATGTCTTTTCACTTAAATTCTAACCAGACTTTCATTGACGTCACAAAGTTGGAACCACATGCTCTACCCTGTGGTTTAACCTTTGCAAACCTTTGTGGAAAACAAGACCCTCAGTCATGTGCACATCACTTCACATTGTTTATCCCAATTACTTTGATTATTCATAACACCATCTTCTCACCATCTCACTGTAGCTGGCCAAACCAGGAAGGTGACTTATATATATCCAGTCATCTACCATAGGGGAAAGAAGTGAGATGTTTGGAGGGGTTCTAAGCTAACATGCACACACACTCACTCTCAAACGACAACCCCTCAGAGCTTGGCAAATCTCCAGAGCCATGCAGGGGTGGCGGAGTACAGCGGGAGCCTGAATGAGAAGCACACATTGTGCACTGCGGGACCCGACCAACCCCGGCCCGAAGGCACAACTCTCAAGGACATCGAGAACTGGGGCAGAGAACTTCCAAGCTTCCCACTGGCAGGGCAGGCAGAGAAAAAAGGAAAGTTTCCAAAGTGTCTCTGCCTGAGTGAAGCTACTGATGTGTGTTGGAAAAGGAAGAACTACAGCCTTGTTTTCTGAACACTGTTATTGTAACGATTTTTTTTTAACATAGACTGGTTCTGACCAATGTGGTTTTATTGGATTCCATGGAAAATTTGCTTTGTGTACAGATTCTGATCATACTGAACTGGATGTATTCGACTTTTCCCAAGCATGGCAGTGTACAATTCCTTAAAGCCCCCCGTCCAATCATCTTTTGATCTATTTTAAAAGTGGTCTTTAAATATGATTATGCAGTTTTAAGGTAAAATAAAAAAAACCTCTCTTGTTTTGTAGGACATAGTTTCTGCAGAGCAGCAGAAGTCCATCAGAAATGTTCCATTTCCCCTCATTTCCCATTATCCCCTTGTTTACATTCTTTCCCACTAGCTTACAGCCCCTCACACCTCCAACCCAACATTACTGGTGTGACAAAAAAGGCAAACAATATCTGAGCTACGAAGCTGTACCGTTATGAGCCACATGCCAGCTCGAATGAGGAAAGTGAAGACGTACATAGATCTAATTGTCTGCAAGTGGATGCATCAGAAAGGATCGGAACAGGAAGCTTGTACGTCACACTTAAAAGCTTTTTCTAAAGGCATGTTTTGTCTGCTCCTGATTCACAACAATTTGAATAAAGAAATATACTCAGAAATGCAGTTTTAATCATACTGTTCTTTATATGTGTCCTCCATCATGAGAAAAACGCCACAGAAACATGTTAAAAAACACAGATCTTCATTAAAGTGGGTCTTTAAATAAGAGCAAAATATCAACTAATCTTTGAGGAAACATCTTATCTGTATGCAGTGTTTCATATACAATAATAAAAAGCAGCTTACAGCTTTAAAGACTGCTGGAGCATGCAGTGGTAGCAGCAAGCCTCTCTTTCATTGTCCTTGCAGTCATCTCTGCATCAGGGGGAAGGAACCACACTGATTCGAGATGGAGTACCCCCAACCACACCTTACAACATCGACCCATGCCACCATCCTGGGCCTCTAATGGAAGTCCTGGGCATCCAGACGCCTCCCCTGCTCCAACAGGGACGTCAAGTCGTGTTCCTCTCATCACTGGAAGCAGCAGGCCTCGCAGCCCTTCTCTTCTCTCCCTGGGATGGCTTTTTGGAAGATGGCAAGCAGATGTGTCCAGATGAGCACGTTCTAATTTGCAGACCCAGGTTAATGCCCTCCAGAAGCCCCAGAAGATCAATAGCTTTATTTCCCTAAAATACCAACATGGTGAGAGCCAGCTAACGGGGCGCTTTTATTAACACCACAGCTCCAGCGACGACTGGGTTCTATTGATTGTGCCCATGTGCAACTACGTGCGTATTCCAGGGAAGGATCTATTTGTGTCACCCTGGGCTGGGATGGGGCCTCCATTGGAGGAGGAGAAAGCTCAGCCAATGGAAGGTGCCAAAAACATCAAAACAGCCATGTTTACAGATTACCCAAAGGGAAAGCAAATTACAGCAATTATGCAGGCAGTGGGAATACTGATATTATAATACCTGCTTTTTTACCCAGAGACTTCTTTTTGAGGCTAGACAGCAGATAAAACATCATAAAAGTCAAACTGAGTTTGCTGTTAAAGCCCCTAACAAAGACGATCAACAGTTTATCTATTTCCTAATTTCATTCCAAAATTATTATTTTATTTTGATGCAACTTTAATAAAGAAACGTGACACGGAATGTCTTATTTGAATAAGAAAACGCATTTTGATTTTACAGAAAGAAATAAAAGGATTTGCAGACTTTATCAGAGAAAGGAGAACCTACAGAGCGAGAAACCTTATCCAAATCAAGGGCCTTTGTTTGCAGCTGTCGTGACATATTCATAACTAGGGCCATAATAGTCACATTCCTGTTCAATCCCCCAGGGAGCGCAGAGAGAATGGTGTCACATCCAATTACTGCAGCCCACTGTAGAGGTAAATCAACACTCATGCCATGAACTGAGGTGCACACACACTGCAGGAGCAGGAAGAGACAACAGGTATATCAACATTGATATATTATTGAAAAACATGTTCTTTGGGTAACTTAGAGGTCATATATGGATAATCCAGAGAGATGAAAAAGACTGGAGGCTGTTGGTTCCCTTTTCCTGAGAACTGATGTAAAGAAGATTTAGGGAAGAGTGCAAATGGCATAAAATCCTGATTTTACATTTATGGATTTTTCTATTTTCTTTTTTTTGCCAGTAAGCAGAAATTGGAATTACAGATGAGGATGAGCATCAATCAGGTCACCATGTTCTTTCACACTTTCTGCTCAGCACCAAAAAGACGCTTTTCTGCAGTGCTAAATGATTGTCTTTGTCTTCTCCTCCACAGTAGTCTTTGGAAAGCATGGTGGTTTGGTGGTTGGAGGGTTTCTCAGCAGTGCACAGCCCCATTTCACCCTGGAGTGGTGCAAAGCTCCTGCCCAATAAAGCAGGCTGGATCCCCAGGGCCCCTCCCTCAAGCCTCCAGTCAGCGCTTGTTTTTGCACCATTTATTTAGTGTGACACATCTCCAATTAAACTGTAGAGGCTGCTGCATTCCCCCCCATTACTACCTCTTATACCTCCCCATAGACTTTCTGTCACACTGAGAGTGTGGGTATGAAAGAGTGAAAAGGAGAGCTGGTGGAGGAAAGATAGATCACATGGTGCCTGCTAGCTATGATCACAATGTCATTTTCTCCTCCATGCTTAGGAGTCTCCTCCCCAAATAATAAAAAAAAGACAGAAAATATAATCATCAAAATATTGAACAAGGTAATCATGCACTTTAATGAACCTGCCATGTTTTTGCTAGGCTTCCTATCGAGGTGAAGGTGTGGGGAAATGATCTTTAATAAACTTTGATAACCCCTGCAATTGTTTGAGATTGTTTTTAAGAATCTGCTGCAGGTAAATCTAGCAGTTAGGTATGTCTATCTTTTTAAGGACATTTCAATCTTAGATAACAGTCTCCTTATCACCTCTTCATCATCTCACAATGGCCCCAGACTCAGTCACAGGAGGAGTGACTTTGTCCGACCCCAATACCGTCTGCGAGAGCGCAGCTGAGGGCAGAAATTGCCAGGAAAGACTGGTGGGGAAGCGCCCAAAACGCCGGCTCTGCCAAGCGGCGGGGCCAGAGGGAGCCCCAGTGGCAGCTGGGAAGGGTGGGGCAGCCAGCTGTGGAGCAGCATGGTGTTGGGACTACGCGTGACCACTAAATTTGAGCAGGGGTACACAAACTCGCACAAATACAATGTAAACACATAGGCGTAATGATAAAGCTGCTTTGTCTCTTCCAACGCTGCATTTACACCAACATTTACATGCACAGGCTCATCACGGCACCAGGTCGATGGCCCCTTTAACACCAAACACCAGTCTCAAGTCATGTGATCTGGCCGCACATCTGGTGTGCCATCTGCATCCCCCCCCCCTCCACCCCGCACACACACCCAAAGTGACAGGTAGTCCCTTTTCCGCCCTGGAGAAAGCAGAAGGGGAGAGAGGGACGTGGAAGGTAATTTTGAGTGTAAATGCGCTCTGGACCTCTATTGATGCATCTGGACAAAGCTCATGTGATGCTGAGCAGCGCAGGAACGCCATCAGATGGAAGCTCACCACCACAGACATGGACAAAACAGTTGGATCAAACTGTCTTCTCCTGACAGCACTGATGCTGCACGGCTCATTCATGAGGGCAAAGCTGCTCAGAGCAGGGAAAGGGAAGCAGTCAGGTTGACCCTATTTAACTGTTCGTATCACATTTGATAAATGCATTTCTGAGAACTTCCTCTCATTAGCATGATCCAAACCTTCCCTGAAAACCCATTGTACAGAAAGAACCAGGCCCAGATTTACCCAGCCCCACTTTAAAATGCAGGTCAGACATCAACGGGGCAAGTCTTGATGTGTTGAGTGTGTCAGATCCCTCTGAGCCCCTAAAATGTTTAGAAAGCCATGCTATCATCATATTAATTCGTCCATATACCTATCTTTTCCTTTGATCTATTTGATAGGTCTTATCATTTTTATGTCCAGTGCTCTTCCTGATGTCTGCATTTACCAGGATTGGGACCGGCAGAAGTTTGAGCCCTGTTGAGGCTGCATTCATCTTTTTCTTGTCTTTTATTTTATTCTTATATTATTTCTGTATACATTTCTTGGTTTTTCTTGACGTCTTTGAGTATGTGGGTGACTGGGAGGTTGTGATTTATTTCTGTAATTATTTTGGATTTGGGGAGCCAGTCACATTTAAGGGGTCACTGTCCAACCCCTACCCGTGCCTATGCAGGCCTTGTATGGAATTTGGAACATGTTTCCGGACTGTGGTGGATTATTTGGGGTTTCAGAACTTCAGGACTCGAGGGCCGACCTCCTGCTGGTTTTGCAGAATTCCTGCCTTATCTGGGGCTGATTACGTGAATCAGGTGTATTTAGCCAGCAAAGAGCTTCAGTGGCAGGTTGCTTGGAAAAAGTGTTGACACCGGCCCTCGAGGCCTGGATTAATACCCCCTCCCGAGGGTCAGAATAAGGGTAATAAATGGGCATCTCCTGCTCATTTTAAAATGGCTGCTTCCATTAAATCTCAAAAACACTTCTGGCGAGATTTCTTCCAAACTTCATGGTGAGAAAAACTCGGTCTATTGTTAACCTTTTTATCACTACTTGCTGTATTGAAATAATGCATAATTGGTTGATTTAAAAAAGAAAAAGTTACACCATGTTAAAAATAGGTGGATTAATTCTGAAACAGTGGATGAATAAGGGGCCTTTTCCCGTAATGTCAATATTTTTAGATCTTAAACCAACGTTGTTACTTACTGATATGATCTACATCTCATTAAAAAAAATGCTTTTGTAAAAAAGGAAAAAGTTGTGGATTTCATCAAAGGGTTTAATTTCAAATAAATTACATTTTCTGTCAATTCTTTGATGTACTGGATTTCACAGGGTTAAAAAGGTAAACACAAAAAGTATATTAAAGATTTTTCCAATTTATTGTAATGTACAGTTTACATTGCCATGACATGAATGTGACCACAACTTCAAATGGGATCGCAGAATGAAAAATATTAGAACAGCCATATAAACAATAAAAGAGGACACCGGATTCCTCTTCTTTATGATGCTGTACATATGGGATCAATAAAATATGCACCATAATACAGATATCAAGCCAGTGATATAAAACTGCACAACCAGTATTTACCGTGGAAATTAAGGAATCCATTTCAAGAACATTATTTTCACATCTTATCTTACATATTTGACACAAAATGTGTTTTTTTTTTTTATTCACAAATAACATTTCTGAAATGACATCAACGTAGACGGTTATTCCGAGGGCAGATGGGATTCCAGTGCAGCCGTCTACCATCTAACAAAACTAAAAGTTATTTGATCTTTCCAAGTCACTTCACTGTAAAAAAAATAAAAATAAAAGGGGGCCTTCGACTTGATAAATTCTGCTACATATTACTTTTCTCAGTTCAAATGCTACAGCCACCTCTGCCTGGCAATATCGTACAGAATGAATTTGTGATCTAAATCTTTTTTTTTGTCCTAAGGCCAAATTTCAAAAAGAATTTCTCTAAACATCAAAGACTTTCATGTTCCAGACATGCTCTTCATATTTTCTCTGCTTCTGTGCATTTGAATGTGTGTACATGTTGAATGATTTTTTTTAGTGAGTATTCATACAAAGTCAAAGCCGATGACTTGGCAATCTAATTTAATAGTTACACAGTTTTAACAACAAAGAAAATGTGCTGAAAAGGACTCATTTACCATCAAAGAGCATAAAAAAATAAAAAATACAGACACATACACTTTTTTTTCTTCGAAATAAACAACATTTAGTACTACTTTTCGAGGTCTTATACAAAGTTAGCTTGATCTAAAAAGCATAAAATATATTTTTACATCATCACATACATCGAGACATGTACCATTGCCTAGCAGGAAGTTCACCTGGTGCGTTTGCACTGTTTCCTCCAAGTCCCTAACCGTTTCCAAACTGCTGGTATTATTGCTTCTGTAGGTGAGGGATGCAGGACTGAGAGACAATGCACCACAGTCGACTGAAACTACATTTGAATCATTTGTTATTTGACGTTTTGACAGCCCGTTTCACAATCTGCAATGCTAAGGATAAGGCGGTTCCATTTTTAAGGCATTGCTTTTTGGAGACATACTGGGGTGAGTCGTGTTCTGTAACATTATCGTGCCAATGTGCAAGAGAAATCGGGACAACGTTAAAGCAGGCGACTGTGAAAAGCCGTAAAAAGACGGGAAACGTGTCTTGTTTTCTTGGTTTTTGTGGGTATCTAAGCGGAGCTGAGCTGAAACCATCACTAAACAGAATGTTTTGCAGCTGACCAAAAGGTCAAAGCCCAGACAGAGATCAGAAGAGCAGGGGAGGATGCTGTGACCATCTCTCATTGCTGGTAATTTCCATACTGGCCCTGTGGAATAAAGTTTGACAGAACCATGTTATTGACCCTCTCAAAAAACACAAGGAAAAAGCTCATGTTCAAAAATCTCAATAGGGTGCAAAAATAAATCATAAATAAATCAATCTGTGGTTTCAAAATAATTTCAGTCATGCCTACAGTGACTAGTGCTGACCAGCAGGTGGCAGCATGGTCACAACTTCAAAGCCATGTTCTATCTGGATACATCAGGCTTTAGCAGCACTACTGAGGAGGATGTTCCTCATGAGTGAACACAACTAAGTCTAATAATTGTACAAACAGAAGTGATTAACACAATCCTAAACAGGGGTCGAAATATGTTTTAGATTTAACCCAAAGTGGAGTAAAAACAAGAAGAAAAAAAAGGATTTTTTGAAGATACCATTGAAGGATTTTTAGGGGTGTAACAGTACACACAATTTACTATTTAGTATCAATCTCAGTCATGTCTATGATAAAAAAAATTAAGAAATAAAATAAATCGCACTTTTCATAAAGTAAAGATGTTTTTGACCGCATCATCTTAGGTGCCTTAACTTTGCATTGTTTTCATAAAAATACTATTAAATACTATTCCAGTCAACTGAATAACAACTAGGAAAACCCTTCCAATTACAAATAAACATTCACAATTAACTTAGCAAAACTGAAAGAAGCATAAATCATTTGAAAAAGCTAGACAAAGCACTGTTGATCTGTTAATTAAATAAATTAAATGACAATATTTGGATATTTGTCCCTGACAAACAAAAGAATAGCTGAAAAGTTAGTTTTGTAGAAATTTAAATTAATAAATGTTTCGATTGTGCAAAAAAAAAAAAAAAAGGGCAACTAATGAACTAAAAAAAAACTAAACTGAGAGGTAGGATGTTTGATCCGCGGCACAGGCGCGTCACCTGGAGCCCCAGTTTTAAGGGGATCACATGTACCGCCACATCCCAACAATTGCAGCTTCATCACAAGCACATTGTTCGTCGAGTGTTAAAGACTGAGGAGACGTCTCACTACAGACTAAGCATGCTTTTGTTTTGGGACCTCATTTCTGACAATTCGACCCCTGGTTAAAACAACAACACTAGAGTTAAACAGAAATGGAAGAACTTAAAAAAAAAAAAAAAGGTTGAATCAAAAAATTAAAATAAAAAAGAGAAGAAGAGGACAGATAGAAGAAACATTAGAAAATGCAAATTAACTCTAGGTGGTCAAGTGTCTAGATTGGACCCTGAGGTCTTCACAGCAACCATTACCTTTGCTTCTTACAGAGCTAGTCAGGGGTTCAAATCCCCGCTTCCTTATTTCCTCATGTGCCCCTGAATGTTCAAAGATAAAGATATCAACGTGTAGCTCTGGTCCCCACAGAAGACCATGGGAAATAGAGGGCAGAAAACGGATTGCACTTTAAACAATGGAGCAAACTGACTCAAGTTTAAGGAAGAATCCTATTTAAAGCCCTCGTATTTCAAAGGAGGCACACCACATGAACCAGAAGAAATAACCAACACTACGGTTAACATTTCAAACACAGTAGCAGCATATACAATCTTCTGGAACAAACAGACTCAACCACCCAATAGGATGTTTGCATGCATAACACACAACATGATTCTTGACTTTAAACTTCATTGTCTGTGGTTTCACTGAGAGCTAGAAAAGCATTTTTTTTCTGGCAATAAACTTGATCAATTTGTAAGAAAATCTGAATTCCAAACAATCCGGTGACTGCTGCTATACTCACCTGGTCGTAACCGTAAGGGCGCTGCTGCTGGCCCTGAGGGGGTCCGGGCTGGGGAGGACGGTAGCCCCCATACTGTTGGCCCTGCCCCTGCGGATAGTTAGGGTACTGTCCCGGAGCGCTTTGGGAGGGGCCTAAAGTGAGCACAAACAGGTGTGAGGTGTCGTTCTTAATAGGACGGCTAACTGAAAAACCAACACATTCCGATTCTGATAAACAAAAAGTATTCATTTTTTCAGTCTGAACCAAAAGACTAGTTTGTTCAGCTAAACTAGAGGTCTAAACGTGAATTTTACCCCTCCATTGTGTATCCCTGGTTAAAGAAAAACAACAAGCTTTTAATAGAAGTGACTGTAAAGTCAAAAGTAAACTTTATTCAATTCGTTCACAGACAGTTGAAGGACAGTATGCATCACTCAGTGAAGCTCCTGACTACAGTACCCATAATGCTCCAACAATAAAAGCAATTCGGACACCATGCTCACTTCTTTGATTTTGAAGTTGTATTTTTCTAAACGGTGAAGTAAGAATGCGTAGCTCCAACTGGGTTATGGTCAGTAAGAAATTGACCCAATTGGCTCTTCAGGTGTCGAAGGCCGCAGACGCCTAAAGCTCAACTTGCTTTGGTAACATTTGATATAATACCTAAACTGAAGATGAAGAATGTAGCAAAGGAAGAATTTCTGTGTTTTGTGCTTTTTATTCAAGTAACTCCAACAAATCGATGTTACTTTATAGCAAGGATCAACCAACAGAAGAATGTCAAATATTTGCCTCGGCTGCTTCTGAAACATGTAAGCTAGTTATGGATGCAAACAAATGAGTCACACTGAGGTCAGGGAGCAGTTACACGTAAAAAAAAGAAACAAACTAAAGAAAATAAATATGTATATATATAGAGAGACATATTTATAATCCAGCTCTGTACACAGGAGCTATCTTTGCCGATACTGTGAAGGACCGAGCAAACTAGACTTGGGTGGAAGTCAAATGAGGCCCACGCAGCATCGTTAGGCCCTCATAATGCCTTATGCTGCTGTGCATAACCTTGTGGCAGCCTGAGAGAGCAGGCGTGTGGATGTGCCAGATGGATCTCACCTCACAGCCTCGGCTTCTCAGCTGGCTCATTAATAACTACAGCTCTGGCTCACAAAGACGGCAACTGACGGAAAGTTCTAGAGAAAACTGCCACAAAGAGAAATCCCTCAAGAGCTCCTACGAGTAAACCCACACTTCAAACGAGATCAGATCCTGATGAAATAATGTTTATTTCTTTACTCTTCTTTTTTTTTTTTAAGTAAATGCTTCAATAGTGACAGGCCTTCTTCACATGCACTGTTGACCCGTACGGGGGCAACAGGTTTTTAGGCTATCGAGGCGGATGGAGGATCGTAGAGAGTAGCGGCTGCGTCTTAAGGCGAGCACATGTGTGTCCTGAGGCCATCTTAACGGATGTCATGAGAGCGGACAATTTCCCTGCGTGTTAGCAAGAGTACTGTGAAGTTTTTGTAAGGATGATGCTAGTTCCACACACTTTTGAGATAGAGCGACCTAACCCCGCACTCTAGTCTGCAGCAAGGTGCGCGCACTGGCTCCTTACTAACCGCGCGCAAACGCAACACACACAGGTGTGCAGGTGATATGCAGGTACAAATAGGACACTCACATAATTGTTTCATTTTCTCATTTGTAGCAGGCAAGCTGCTCCTAAGGAGCACACACTTACCAACCCCCAACTTAAATATGAGCTGTGCAAGTCTTCTCTATGACCAGTAGCCCGCATCAGGCCTACAGAAACACGAGTGCATGAACATTTTCTTGATATGGGCTCATCGAGCAGTCTACCATCTGCATGCCTCCTTTAGGTTTGCCCTTTTTTTTTTTTGCCCCCAGACAGCCCGTGTCCACTTACAAGGGCAGGTGTAACTAAGGCATTAACTATGCTTTAGTTACCAATACTCCAGAGAGATTTACCAGGAAACATTTCAAGTTTGTCTGTAAATGTATTATTTCATAAGGATTTATTACATACTCTATTACAAATGTATTCTTTATTACATTCTGTATTATTAGCTTGGATCTGTCCATCATTCACTTAGGTTTATGTTAGGAATAATTACAAACAGAATAGTTAGAAACTCCCTTTTACTTTTATTACACTAACTTTTACTTTTTATTACATTAATGGTTTAAACTTGATTGCTCACAATTTATTAAACACTGTTACATATTAGAGAACTAACAAAAATTGTATTTGTTTAATATTTCTGTAAAGACACTAAAGTAATTATAGAAAAACAGGGTAAAACCTGAAAATAGCTTAAAGTAAAATAATGTTCTGTTCTATGCTTGTTTATGCAGTTTAAAAAAAAAAAAAAGAAAAAAAAAAGGGGGCATCTTCATTCTGCAAAAAGAAAGATATATTAATAATAATGTAGTTGCAGACCTTTAGAATAAATGTTTTTTTTTGTTGTTGATGCCATTAGTTCTAAAAGATACTAAGAGCAAAAACATCTGAAAAATCCCAAATGTCAGTTTATTTGGACTGGCTCTGAATTTTACAGTTTGCAAAGATTTGTTTTGAAATCAGTAAGCGGCCCTCTGATTCCTGAAGAATAGTTTTTAAAGTAAACTGACATGCTAAAACAAGCACTAATGATTTATTTTTCCACTAAGCTCCAATCTCCCTAATAATTGATTATGTCTAGACATTAGGCCTGCACAATATACCGCAAATTTATCGTTATCGCAATATCCAGCTCTACAATATGCATATCGCAAAAGACGGCAAATATCGCAATAAATTGTAAACCTTAAATGTGTTAAAACAATCTAATGGCAGCTTGAACCATTTAACAAATCAAATAAATTCCTTTATGCATTTAACCAATCGGATGGACGCCTTCAAGTTGTTGACCAATCAGACGGAGGCCTATTATGTTAGATGTTTGTCACCTATGTCGATGAGTGTCATTTGGAGTATAATTTTTAAACTGTTGCAATGAAATGGGATTGGCTATTTGGTTATTTTGCTATTTGTTTATATCCCACAAATTATATCGTTATCGCAATATTATTCTCTAATATCGCATATCGCGAGTTTTCCTCATATCGTGCAGCCCTACTAGACATGTTTGGTTATTTCACCCATCTGCATTCTCATGGGAGATTCCGGCTTTCTGGCTTTCTAAATGGACTCACCGTAAGCTTGCTGTTGTGGCGGGTAGCCCTGCTGACCTGGGTACTGCTGCTGTGGAGGATAACCCTGCTGCTGGGGGGGGCCTTGCTGGTATGCTTCCTGCTGCTGGCCATACTGGGCATTACCTTCAAGTTAGAGAAGATACAGTGATGAAGATGCACTAACGCAGGGGTATACATAGAAACTTTAAAGCGATTTTATGGAATTTGAATAAAAATGGAAGAAAATCTAAAAATAGGAGATGCTAATGTAACCTTTTTTTGTTACTTTGAGTCAAATAATACATAAGGTCATAAAATAAGTACATAGTCAAACAATTAAAATGCCACTTACATTACATGTTATTTTATGACATTACTACCAGAATATCTGTATATTCTAGCTGTAGTATTTCAGCTTCATGGAGGAGATCACAGAATATGAACAACAAATAAACAAAAAAAAGGTCAAGAGTTTTGTTTTTAGTTTTAAAAACATCTGACTCTGAAAGGCTGTAGAGAAACGGGGAGTCAGTAGAGGAAAAAAAAGTGAATGTTAATTGAACAAAGACAGAAAAGAGTTTGGTATACAGTGTTCCCCGCGTATTCGCGCTTCACTAGTCGCTGATTTTTTTTTTTTTTTTCAGTCACATTCAGGGGCACATGAGGAAATAAGGAAGCGGGGATTTGAACCCATGAAGAGCACGCCGGCCTGTCAGCTTCCTTGCCGGCTGCTAAAGAATATTTTGCAACAATTTCCACCGGCCGGAAAACAATCCTGATACTCTGAGGAAGAGGATCGCGGAGAATATTTATCATTTGGAGCAGGTGTTTAATACGGAAGAAACCGGCCTCTTCTGGAAGAAGATCCCCGCTCACACTAAACTGATGGAGGAAGAAGCACAAGCTCCTGGTTTTAAGGCACAGAGAGACACTACTAATGTGCTTTATAAAGTACACTGCGGTCTGTCTGTTGCTCTGGATAATGAGGAAAAAAAATTTAAAACTTTATGCTGAGCAATATTTCAGTGCTTTTTAATAAATGTTTTACGAAGCATCAGAAAAGTTTCTGACGGGTTTTTGATGAGTGAGGATTGGTGAGGGACACTCTCCAACCACAGGGTGTGTGTGGGGGGGGGTTCTCCGTATTCACGGATGTCTCTGTTCCCTTACCCCCGCGAATAAGGGGGGAATACTGTACCATAATAGGCTTCTGCTGTGATTCTAGTGTGAAATGACCAATTCTGGGGAATTCTTTTGACGCACTTCTATAAAAAGTGCCATATTCCCTAAACATTTGGCTTCCCCAGAAAGTCATCAAGAAACTGATGAGTTTTGGGCTCTGATGCATCGCCAGTTCTTTCCCAGAGGCTGGTGGGTTCACCTACCTTCTGAGGCTCCCTGGCCTGCGTGACTGTACTGGTCCCCATAGTAGTCTTCCTGTCCGGGGTACTGCTGAGGGGGTCCTACATACACACAACATACACACAAGTAGATTCAAGGTGTCGTTGGTATGGTTTTATGTGGGGGTGGGGTAGAGAGGATGGACTCCCTGCCATGAGCTCTAGAGAGATGTTTTCTCTTGGTATCTAAAAAGACTTGATGCTTCCGGGTGCATCAAGGTGTATGTGAACTCCACAAGAAAGGGAAATTGAGAAGAGAAAGAACGAGAGATGAAGGAGGAGGGTTCCAGGGAAGATCGGAGTTCAAAACTTCCATGCATATGACCACTCTGAGCGTTATACCTTGCTGTGGGGGTCTGTAGGGGGGCATTGGCCTCTGTCCCATGACGTGGTTCCCCTGGTTGACCTGACCCATCATACCCATAGGGTTCTGTTGTCCTTGGTAGTGCTGTCCACCACTACCTGGAGGCATGTTGTACTGCTGTGACGGAGGCTGCTGATGCATCATCGGACCTGGAATTCCCCCAAAATGAGTTAAATATCTCACTATAATAGACCCATAATTCATAACAACGGTAAACTAAATACAAAACACCAGTCCCGCACAGGAAGACGCAACGGAAATCAATAAAACTCAACGGATTGCAAGACAGGAAAACTTGCTTCACCTTGACTTGGCTGCATGTTCATGTTTGGTCGAGGTCCATAGTTTCCCATTGGCTGGCCTTGGGTCATACTCATTTGGCTCTGAACCGGCATCCCCTGAGAGGATGGGACGGCATGATTGTAACCCCCCATGGAGCCATGACTGCTGGGGGGCATGTTCATGGAACCACTGGACATGTTTGGAGGCTGGTTGGGGCCTGGACCAGGTCCTTGCATGGGCATGTGATTAGGACCTAAAAAAAAAAAAGAAGCACATAAAAGTTATAGAAGGTCAAGAACTTTAGAGTGAAACATTCATTTTCACTCAACTTTTCTGTAGCCTCATTTTGGTTTGATTTTACATTTAAAATTATAGTGGAATGCTACAACTTTGGAATAATTATTTCATAAAATTTCTTGCGAGTTTAACTTACAGATGGACGGACATTTCAGCAATTATCTCTTTAACTAATTATCTATTTATTATGATTATCTTTACTTTATCTTCTAATTTAGGCCAGTTTTAAATGCACAGAAGGAACATCCGATCTACACTATGATAATATGAAACATCTGCTGGAAGTCTAAACACAATAATATGCAAACAAAAGATTGGAATGCAATTGTTCAAAAAATAAAAACGTGTATCAGAAAAAAAGTTGTATATTTATCTATCAAATTCTTAAAGCTATTTTTAAAGTAAAACAGCTCTTTCTGCCTTTAAAATGAAGTATTTGCCTTTGAAAGAGATTCCACATAAACTTTAAAGCCACCCTGATGGATGCAGTTCTTTTCTCTAACTAGTTAAAGAAATCCACGGAAAACAGATGCTATATATTTACAGCATCAAATTCATATAAAAATATAGTTGAGTAATTTTTAGGAGAGTGACTTGAACCCTAATAAAATCAGTTAAACCTTACCCAGAAAAAGAGCTCCAATAAAATATATACCGGTATATATTTTTTATATGTATACTGTAGTGCTTAAAAAGAAAACAAAAAGGTATCAAATCAAAATCAAGTTCAAGGCTATCACAGCACCCCAATGAATGACATCATCCTTTAGCAGAAGACCTCCCTCTCGGTTCTGCGGTGTTGCTAAGCAACCTGAGCAAGACAGAAACTGGGGACGAGGAAGAGAAAAAAAAAAAAAAAAGAAAGAAAGACAGAGGAGGACATATTGAGTTAGTGACTTACCAGGCATCTGTCCATTCATCTGGCTCTGCATATGGGGGGCTGGAGGGCCAACACTGACCATTCCCTCAGAGGGCATATTATGACCATGTGGGGGCTGGGGAGGAGGTCCGCTTTGGTTCATGCCACCAGGGCCCATAGGCATGTTTTGAGTGGGTGGCTGGAAGCATACAAAAGAACAAATATACCAATCAATGGGAAAAATCTAATCATCAGGAAAAATGAAAAAAAAGATAAATCAAGTAAAAGTACACTTATGTACATAGCAACCTCGTTTAATAAACGTGTTTGTGGCCTCATGCAATGCCATGTGGAAGAAAAAAAAGAAAGAAAAACAAACTTTTCAAAAGTTAAGCCATGTGAGAAATAGTTCATAACTCTATGAAAATGCATCATTGGGAAAGGAGAACCAAAGTTACTCTTTAGCTCACAGAGTCAGACTGTAACTGCCTTCCCTCTAACTATCTCTAACCTTTCTTAAATAAGGCGAAATAGATATTAGACAAATAGATATTTAAAATTACTTTTAAAATACAATTGTAATGAAATCAAAGATGCTTGCTGACTATATTAAAGGAATGCAACAAATAGCCCTTTTTATTAATTTAGGAGAAAAAATGTCTAAGTGACTGGACTTCAGTATGACAGAGAACTTTAAAAGCAAAGATGATTCATCGACAAAACAACCAGAATAACTTGAAGTGCACATCACGTTTGTCAAATACCCCTATGCAAATGTGGACTTGGCATGGTAAATTGCATTTATGATCTGTTGGATAAATACATAAACTGACCCCTAATTTATAGCAAAGAGCAACACGTGTTTCTGTAATTACAAAAAGAAGTTATACAGCTGTGTCAAAAAACTTGTTTTAACTGTAAAATGCAGAAGTGTAAAAAACACAAGTGACCTCATCCTTTACAATGAAAACATGTATTATTGTTGTTGTTAAGACATCTACTCTTTTACTATTTTGTCCTTAGCAATGATCTAGCATGAAGAGTGATAAATTAGTCTTAAAAACAGATGTGACAATAGAAGGTCTCTGTGTATTTTATTTGTTCTTTTATTCTATTTAAAAAACTAGACTACTATAAAATAAAATAAAATAGAAAGAATGCTCAGTCGAATTCCTAAAAAGAGCTGGATGTGAAGTAGTTACAGTCATCACAAAAACCTACATTTATAAATCTGAATTCATAAAGTTGTGCAGCCTATTTTCCTTTACTATTCATCTAAACATAAAACTTTTCATCTCTCAATAAATACACTTATGACTTTATATGTGTTTTATCATTGCTGCTATGACACTTACAGTACACAGAGGAGCCTATGCTATGTAATGCACAGTTTAAAAAAAGTGACAGACTAATAACTATGGGCAGGGATGAGTACTCACAGCAGGAAGGAGAGACTGCATGTTCTGATTAGAGTCTGCTATCGTGGCCAAGTACACCAAATTTCTATGGAGCATCTGTTGATACCTGGGAAAAAAAGACGAGTATTTATTATACTCAACAGATCTAAAACTCATTCAACACAAAGGCTTTTAAAGGACTTACTGTGAACATTCTGCTGTTTTTCCTTTACTCTGGAAGTCCATTATACACTGGATCAGATGGTTGTTTTCATCAAGTAACTGCAAGGAATAAAAGCTAACATTTAAAAGACGTTTTTGATCAATTGATAAATATAAACAAAGAGCCGGGTAGTATGTGAGTCGTTGGTGTTGGGGTCCAATTGTTGTGATTTAAGGTGTGAGATTGTTGCAGTTTCAAAACAAAGGAAAGCGGGTTTGAGAGAATGAGAGCGTGCGCTAACAAAAGACTCGTCCTTTTGGCTAGCTTTCGTTTGCTAACAAACCTGCAGGCCTCCATTCATCATTTAAACAACCAGTCTGCTAAATCAGCTTCGTGTAAACATGGCGTCTCGACTGAAGAGAGTTTCGTATTCTCCGCGCTCTGACCGTGTGACATTGTCTTGATCTATGCGCGGTTAGATTTGGATGGACACTGTGCTACACTCAATCTCCACCGCTAACACGTCTAGTACATAGCTTCCATAACGAGACGCGCTAAAAGAGATGCAATACCTTCTGTATTCCAGCGGCTGTTATATCACCTTTCCGCTGCCTATGAGGTGCAAACGCCACCGACATGGTGATACAATAGAGGATGAAAGTAAACTACAGCATAAAAGTCAAAACTAAGCTAGCACTCAAGACAAATCGGTAGAACTCAGATCCCACTAGCCGTACTGAAAACGACGCCGTTTCTAAATTCAGCGGTCCGTGTAGGGGGGAAAGAGTCCTATTTATTACAAATATTTTCAATATTTACTTTGTTTGGATGTGAATCAAAATTATATTTAATTTTCCGTACAATACCATCCAAATTGTTTATATGTATTAGTTAGAATTTAAATGTAATCCTATTTTGACGTGATTTTAAAAAGAAGGTTCCCCATATTTCAGGAAGTGGAATAGTCCAACTGAATGCTAAAATACCTAACCCTATCCCAAACACACTGCTTCACAAAAAATATATATATATTTTGCTATTATTTAAAAATACAATGTAACTTTAGACATAGAAATAGTGGTGGATCTAATAAGTGGTCTTTTTTTTTTTTTTAAATATTTTTTAAAACCGGCCATTCTGGATTATCTAAGCGCCAAGATGTACCATAAAATAAAACTTAATGGATAAAACATTCTAACATTAGTGAATGGTTACTTATTCATTAAACTTAACTATGAAGCAATTTATTTCGCACCAGTGCACGTGTTCGCACAAAAGTACGTTTTAATCAAAACTTTTCTCCGGTGTAATCTTTTTGGTCTCCCCACAGGTCAGAGGTCGGGCGCATGCGCAAATTTTGTGTGCGTCTCTAGCTAACTAGCTGATTCATTTCGCAGAAACCAGCACACTGTTTGATTTTCCTTCTACACGATGGCTGCAAGATATGACAGAGCTATTACTGTTTTTTCTCCAGACGGCCATCTCTTTCAAGTAGAGTATGCACAAGAAGCTGTAAAGAAAGGTTCCACTGCGGTAAGTCTTCAGGGCAAACTAATGCTAAGGTACTAACGCTGGCAGTGTCTGTTGTTAGCTAGTTAGCGGCTAATTGAATTGTTATACTAATTTATTAAGTGTTCTGATTAACATTGTTGGTAAACAATGTAAGTTCGGGTTACGACTTAACATTCTGTTGGACCGCTTACTTGACCTTTTTGTAGTTTGGATGGTAAAACGAGTTCTAGCTTAACAGGAAAACGTGCCGCTGGTTAGCATTTTGTCGCTGTGTCACTCTCGACACACTTTCGGTTCTGATTGAGCAAGGGCAATATAATTGATAATGTTTTACGGGGTAAACATTTCCCAAATTACTAGAAACAAGTAGAATTTAATACTCTTTTGTGGAGACAACAAGGGCAAAATGTGTATTAACACATTATTACGATGTCTGAATGAATCTGTCTTGGGATGCAGTTTACTTCCCTATCCTGCTACCACCAGGCAGAATCCATCCTGAATCATCATCTTCTTCTTCTTAACTTATTGTTAGCCAACTTATTCATATTAAAGTATGTACATGCCACTGTTGATATATAATGAAGTCTGTAATATTCGCTCCTTAATATGATGGCTGGTTCTACAACTCATCAGAATAAAGGCCAGTCATAAAAAAGCATCATCAACAGTTGCAGAAAAAAAATCAAATAAAACCAATAAATCTGTTAGTTTTAACATAGTGGCTTGAAATCAAGGAAGCTTAGAGCTCTTCAATGCAGTTGGTTCTTAACCACCAGGCTACTTCTTTTCCTTTCAGCTTTTCCCTTCCTTGGTCGCCACAGCGAACCATCTTCCTTCATTTAACACTGTCTTCTGCATCTTTAACACCAGCCCCCTTCATGTTTTTGGTCACTGCATCCATAAACCTCTTTTCTGGTCTTCCTTTAGACATCTTGCCTAGCACCTCTAGACTCGGCAACCTTCCACCAATATATTCGCTGTCTCCTCTGGACATGTCTGAACCATCTCAGTCTGGCCTCTCTCACATTAACTCCAAAACCTCTAACGTGCTGTTTCTTTGATGTCCTCATTTCCTGATCCTATCCATCCTCATAGTGACCAGGATGGATAGGATCAGAATCAAGGCTCTGAAACAAATCACTTATGTTTTTGCTTTCAAGTTAATGCTAAATAATGGTAATTTTAGACCCAAAGTGGTTTGGCTACAAAGCTGCATCCATATGCATCAAGGGGTTAAGATCTTTAGAAAAGCACACACAAAAAAAAAACCAGATTCTTCCAAACTGCAATCAGATCCTGGAGTAAAAAGATCCAAAGAGTTTTAGATGTTGATTTGATATGATAATATTCTTTGTCTTGCCTTTTGTAAGATGTTCTGTTATTTTGATGAGATAAGTATTGTTTAACATCATTGTATTCTGTTTTCCCCTCTGATCAGGTGGGAATCAGAGGCAAAGACATTGTTGTCCTTGGCGTGGAAAAGAAATCTGTAGCGAAGTTGCAGGACGAAAGAACTGTCCGCAAAATTTGTGCACTGGATGAACACGTCTGTATGGCGTTTGCAGGTACTGCTAAGGAAAGGTTTTTGTGGGAAGTGTACATTTGCCGTAGATGTGTTGAAATTAAATTTTGACATTTTTTTGTCAGGACATCAGTTTTTATACTTTCCCAGTCATGAACATCTTTAATTGTTGTCATTCTTCTTTTCCCAATGTTTTTTTTTTTTTTAAAGGTCTGACAGCAGATGCACGTATCGTGATAAACAGAGCTCGAGTTGAATGTCAGAGTCACAGGCTAACAGTTGAGGATCCAGTCACAGTGGAATATATCACACGATACATTGCCACACTGAAACAGGTGTGTAACTATATTTTGCTAAATTAAATATGACAAATTAGTGGACAGTGCTTTCCATCAGTAGTTCCTGCTTCTTTTCAAAAATACAGAACTGATGTCTTTGTATCTTTGCTCTTTGCAGCGCTACACCCAAAGCAATGGGCGCAGACCGTTTGGAATCTCCGCGTTAATTGTTGGCTTTGATTATGATGGCACCCCCAGGCTGTATCAGACGGACCCATCAGGAACCTACCACGCCTGGAAGGTCAGTGTTGCTGTTTTTTTGTTTTTTTTTTAATTGTTCACAAGCATTTTATTGACCTGAATATAAATCCTTATTTGTTATCTGCTTCTGTTTTTGTTTTTTTGTTTGTTTTTTAAATTGGTTGTCAATCAGGCAAATGCGATTGGCCGCAGCGCAAAAACTGTGAGAGAATTTCTGGAGAAGAATTACACAGACGAAGCCATAGCTGGAGATAATGAGGCAATCAAGTTGGCCATCAAAGCTTTGCTTGAGGTAAGGTCACATGAAAGCTCTTCATCCATGTTTTATGTATATTTTTGTTCTTTGTCAGATATTACATTTACATTTGGGATTTTTGAAAACTGCTTTTCATTTGCATGTATTTTGTTAAAAGCTTTTAAAACATTTTCTTTTGGAAATGGAGAGGATGTCAATCTGACCAAAAAAATGTGCTTCCTTATTTGTTTATGTATAATTACATTTTTTTCTGGTCCATATCTATAAATATGAGCCCAACAATACTTTAACGGAATACTGTGGATGAAAAAGCTGACAAATAAAGTTTGGGAGAAAAAAGAAAAGTGCTTCAAATAATTTGTATATTCCCAAAAATATCAAAACAATTTGAAATATGTACCTGATTGTACTTTATTATTCTTTTCCTCAAAATTTCCCTCCAATTTGATTGATCGTTATTTGACATTGTGGTGACAGGTCGTCCAGTCAGGAGGAAAGAATATTGAGCTTGCCGTCATCCGGCGAAATCAGCCACTAAAGGTAACCGAAATAATAAAACTCATCATTACATTGACTAATTTTTATTTTATCCAAGCTTGTGTATTGAGTTTGTTGGATCTTCTGTTATCTTTGTTACAGATTTTGGAGTCAAAGGAAATCGAGACACTGGTGGCTGAAATCGAGAAAGAAAAGGAGGAAGAGGCAGAGAAGAAGAAGCAGAAAAAGTCCACTTGAAACTGCTTTGGTTCTTTTTGCCACTTGGATGGAAAAGCATATTTGAGTTTCAAATGTCAGGTGTATTCCTAAATGTCACTGTAAAAGCCTGAATCATAACTTGCTGCAGTGTTTTCACAGATTTTTGGGTCATGCTTTAGCAGCTACAAAAAAAGCCAATAAACAGATTACAGTTTGCTTGGATCTCAAGTTAAGATGTAGGTCTTTTCAACTCAAATCATCAATAAAAGTGGACTTGTTTGTTTGTTATCTGCAAAATTCATTTCTTAAATAAATTTACAAAGTGATGTTCATGCGTTGTATTGATTTAAAAGTATAGTTTGCTAAAAAAATAAGTTTAGAAGGACTTTATATTTTCTGCGATTGACTGGCAACCTGACCAGGGTGTACCCTGCCTTCACCCAACAGTAGCTGGGATAGGCTCCAGCATCCCTGTGACCCCAAAATCCATTCATGCATTGGAAGATGCATGAATGGATTTCAATCTCAGCAGAACACTCACTCCTGATCTTTTAACTGTAACAGATGCTGAAAAAAATGGTTCAAGACCTAACTAAAATAGGTAACAAAGATAAGTAATGTATCTTTATTTTCAACCTTGCAAAACATTGGTTACAATCTAATGGTGAATAAAATAACCCACCCACCCACCTTCCTTTTTCTATTTTTTTTTTTTTTTTAATTTGACCCCAAATTCGCTTATCAAGCAACCAGTGCTCTGAATTCTCAACGACACAATTATGGCCGGCGGTGCAGTAGGGCTGCTTAATGGGATCTTGGCCTCAGACCCCAGTGGGAACTTTCTGTGACTTTAATCTGGAGCCCTTTGAAAAGTTGTGCCATGCTGTGCTGAAGAGCCTGGGGGCTTCCCTCTGACTCCTACCAAAGACATAATGCTGAATGCTGAAGTCCTTCATTTAGACTCATCTTCCTCGAGCCAGGATTTCCTCACCGGTTGTCCTGACTACAGCGATTACACTTCGTCTTCTTGTTTGGGAGTTATCAGTTAGTATTCGGCCGAATTGTTCAAACCTAAATGCTATTTATGAACTAATTTAGTCTTAAGACCATTAATATTTGATGTTTTACAAGCGAATCATTTATGTACTAATTGCCACACGTTTATTTTAAGGTGGAGCTACATGTAAGTGTTCCGACTGCCAGAGGGGAGGTATTTATAAGACAACTGCTTTTTGGTAAATGATGGTTTATTTCAGGCAATCCAGCTTCAGAGGTCGTCTAATCTTTTCTGTTAATGAAGAAAAAGCAACTTTTACTTCACTACTGCCTCTACTCCCAGTCCTTTGAAATGCTTGTGGGAAGATTTCTCTTCTTTTTTTCTTTATTTTTGTTGGCATTGTTGCCCACAATCAGAGCTGCTGTGCCTTGGGCCAAAGTCCATCTCTCTCATTGCTGGCTGCTGCTCATCATTAATGCAGAAAATAATGGCTTCACTAGAGGTCATTGAGGGAGGAACAGCGCCTGAGGACATGTACTCTCCAAGCAAGAATGCAAACTGCTGCAGGCCGTCTACGGCGCTCTCTACATGCACACACTCATCTTACATGATATTTGTGCATGTATTTAAAAGGTTTTAATGTGAACACAACAGATTAAAAAACAACAATTTGCACATTGCTTTATCTCTTCATCTGCCTTAGCACAAGCACTTGAGGCAAAGTGTGTTCTCATGCTGCAGATATTCTAATATATAACAGAATCTCTGTTTGTGTATTTTTGTTGAATCCAACATCAATAGGAAATCTTTTTCCTTTGATAACCAGAACAATTCTCACACTGATTTCTGAGTCACGTGCAGGTTTCACTTTGAGGATCTACAATTTTTATTTTGTCTTTGCACTGGGCTTCCCAGAGGCCAGATTTTAAATCCTGTCCCTTTCGGGATGTTTCAAATGTTTCAGTGCAAAAAAAATGTCTTTAGGTCTAAATAAGGTAAGCGCTTCCAGGGAGTAAGCACACACTCTTGCATCCCCGGGGAGAGATGGTTACATCAGTTCTCTTTTAAGACTCCCTTCTCCGGAAAAGCTCAATGTTTCCACGTTTAAACCAGCAGAGTGCAGTGTTGCATAAAAGCAGCTTCCATCATATCACTTACAGTTTCTCTCACTCCTTGGTCCTGCAGATTGACAGGATGAACTCTCCTGCTAACAGTGAGCAGAATCTGCTGGTTACTAATGCCTTTTTTCTTTTTTTTTGTCTCTGTACTTCAGCTCAGGACCACAAAGGCACTCTGAACAATTGAATCCATCAAATGAGTGCTGTTCGGCTTAAAAATTGTCAGATGAAAAATCAACATTGCTCATGTCCTCAAGCGAAGGCCAAGCTGTCAAAGTGTGTTGGGTCATAAAAGGCTACGCTCTCAACACTGTCCCTTTTCTGCTTGTCACATGTCAACAGTTACACTCCAACACTATTTGTGTGCAGCGGATGGGCCTGCCTCTCCCCAATGCCCTTCAGGGCTCAAGCCTTAGTATGCAGGAAAGTTTGGGCACACTGATGTAGAGGCTTGCATCTCCATAAGTGACCCTAATATGTTTTTCTTTTAATGTTCTCTTTTGACTCGTTGCTCAGGGGGAAATATTTTGAATATTATCGCGCAACATACCTCTTATCTCCTCTGTCCTTAAATCTCTTTCCCCTTTTCTCTCCCTGCCCCGCTCTTCTGCACAGCACACATCGATTTTCAGCTGGCTCTTAAACACACCCTCCACTCTAATCCTACAGAGCAACATTTACAGCTGAGAAACAGATACTGCTATCCTTTTCTGTGGTCATTGCCTTTGTGTTTCCCTGAAAGCATCTGGAATATTAACAGTTTGGGTTAAAAAAAAAAGCCAGAGGCGGGGTTTAGAGTTATCCCTTAAGAGTTACCTGTCACTTGTTTTGTCTGCAAGAATAATACCTCAGAGTGCATCCTTCTCCAGTTGATATTGGACACCACTGGCCTAGACGGGTACAAGGAAGCTAAGACAGAAAGGCAGCAAGGATTGAAAGCTAAAATAAACAAATCCCAGGATGCTCCAGGCCAAATCAAATGGCCCCAGGGTTTCGTGGCCTCTCAGGGCCATGGCAGAAGCCAGTCACACACATCACATAGCATTACTCGGGATGGGGTTACAGGAAAATGTCAGCCGACGCATAAGGAGGAACCATCGGCCCATAGGATAATTTGATTGCCTGAGGGAGGTGCAATCTTGCATTCCCACGATTCCTTTCTTTCCACCCACACCCTCTTTTCATTGTATTTTAGAATCCATCTTTCTTATTGAGTTATTTCAGATGTGCTGTTTGCTCTGATAGCCACATACTGCATGCATGTTACTCTCCTGTGTGCTCTAATAAATGCAGATTTGCAAGATTTCTTCAGTAGAAGGCCACAACGCCTATATTGAAGCTTTTCCATCAATCCTCATGGGCATTTTATGGGTCACTGGTTTGAAGTGTGGCCTCTGATGTCTTCATTTACTGCCTGACCCTGGTAATATGTTAGTTTACATGCTGTGTGATTGGTCTTGGAACAAATGATATCTGTTGCAGTCTTTCTTGTGGCAGATTAAGCCAAAACAAACACAGTGACAAGAAAAAAAATGATGTAGATTACATGAAGGAAGTGAAGGTTTACGGTTAAAATTGTGTTGTTTCGCTTGGCGTCCACCCTGAAAGTGCTGCTGCACTTTGGCTGCATGATTTCCAGAACAGTAAAAATGTTTTGTGCGCTAGCACATGAACACACAGCTGCATATGCGCACGTGCATCAGATAAAGAAGGATGGCGAGAGCAAAAGAAAGAGACAGCAAGAGAGTTCAGCCCAGATATCTGAGTGCGTCTGACAGAGAGGACAGCCCTGCAGGCAGGTCCCAGCCCTTCAGCACCGAAAATGACACATGACTGCTTTGACTTTTGTCATCCCCTGTCTCCTTAC
The DNA here is from genome assembly GCA_023969325.1 of Oryzias curvinotus. Lineage (NCBI taxonomy): Eukaryota > Metazoa > Chordata > Actinopteri > Beloniformes > Adrianichthyidae > Oryzias > Oryzias curvinotus. The sequence continues at coordinate 32,071,606 of CM043722.1, forward strand.
GGCCCCAAAACCAAGCCTCCAACAAACACTGAGGCGAGCTGAGCTGCACGCACTCAAAGACACACAGTCACACACTGTATACTGCTTAGATTACATTATCTTTGTCCCCGGGACATGAGCCCTCCTTGTTGGATGACATTTGGGCTTGTGCAGCAGTAAGGTTACCTTTCTTTGCCCCTGAGTTAAAGATGCCTGTCTGCAGCATGCATTCGAAATGAAGGACGGGGAAAAAATCAGATGAGAAAGATTTCCAAAAGCACTTTGATCAGAGGCATCAACAGTCACGCACAAACTTGTTAAGCAGTATGTAAATTTGGGCTGATACTGAATAAAGTTGCCAGAATGGCATGAATCCATTGTGCTGCGATGATCAAAATAAAAGAGGGCTTCATACGCTGGAGGGCAAGAAAGTCACAGACATGAAGGTTTTTTCCTTTCCTCTTTTTTTCTACAAAGGGGGCTGATGTGATGCAGAGAGGAGAGAAGAAGGGGAGGGAAATGAAAGATAGGGGAAAGCCTGGAAGGATCTCAATCTAAATTAGCCGGGTAGAAGGAAGACTGTGCTGAGTGAGACATATAATTAAAACCAAAGTGATGAAAACATCAGCACTCATTCTGTTACTTGCTAGATGAATTTCGGAAATCTTGCTGCTGGGATGATCTGAGATGATTCAGAACTAAAGGTAAATCTCACCTATTGTTAACACACACCAATCTCCCCAATTATTCCAGAGTCTCCTTCTTGCCATCTCTTTTTATCTCCCCACTCTCCTCCAGTTTCTCTCCCTTGTTCCTCCCTTCTCTCCTACTGACACCCAGAGATGAATAGATACTGTCACAAGGACCCTTGTAGCCTGTCAGTTTTTAAACAAACGCTTAGTAAAAGGATCACTTTCACAGGAAACCTCCCAGTTTGAGGTTCGATTTTAAGCGTTAGGTTGCTGTGTCCAGTCTGATTAGACTCATCTTAAGGGTAAAGCAAGAAAAGACCTTTTTTGTCAGTTATGTTAGCTAAGAAATAAACTTGCAATAGATAATGGTTTTGCAGACTAAAAATGAGCTTTTTCCTTCATTTCAAAAGCCAATGAAATGCCTGTTATTTGAAACTGTTGCTTCAATGCTGCCTTGACTTAGGCAGGCATCATTAATAATTACCTGCAAAAATATCACTTGCAATAATGCTTGAAAAGCATAGTTTTATCAAATTCTCTGCATTCGACAAACATAAAACTGCCAAGTGTGGCCTTAACCAAAATACAATACAGCTGCAGCAAGTTACTTTGACAACAAGTTGGGAAACCTTAATTCCCTATTTATTTATTTATATTTATTTAATTTGCACCGTTCCAACATTTCACACCAAGCCTCTTCCAACTGTGAGTACTGTACATGCGCTGGTATTGGGGAGCGACAGTCCAGTGTGAACACCATATGCTGAAAGACATTCAAGAACCCTTGTTCTGTGCATTCTTGAATGCATGTCAAATGCCTGGTGTGTACATAGCATGAGAAAAGAACAAAAGTTGTAGCCTCTAAAAAAAAAATTGGATGGATGAGCATTGGTTGAGTTTTTTAGTTGACACATAATAAGGATATATTACAAAATAGTTAGTGCTACACCTTTCCTATCCTCTGTAAGGTAAATCAGTGGTTTGTGCTGCTTATAATCTGTTCTTTGTGTTTATCATTAAATCCATAGCTACTTACGTGACATTTTGTTTTCACTTCCTTTATTCGCTGAGAGAATTACAAAAACTCTCTAATCACAATTACACAAACATACCAAATAAAAAAAATAAAATAATTCTGTAGTACTTTTACTTTTTTTTTTAAATTTAGGTTTGTCTCCTGTGGTCTCTGTTCGTTTGCCTGTTTGTGGAGAAGCTCAGCTCTGCTCCTTTCTCCCTCCATTCTTCCCTCCTGAGACCTTGCAGCACCTGTTTTTCATTAAACTCATGTGTACCGCATATACTCCTTGTCCTCAGCAGCTCTTTGTCTGAGCACTTGAGTCTTGTTCCTGGGTTTGTTCGCCTTCTGCTTTCATGATTGCTCTCCAGTGTTCTTTGTGGCCTCATGTTCTGGTTTGGGTTTTATGCGGTGAACCACACAAATTTGTATTTTTAATGACTTTTATTTAAATTCTCACTTTTGGTTTTTTAACTGTCTTTATATCAATTTGAATAAACCGTTTACCTTTTAATCTTTTTTCTTTGCTTTTTTTCTAAACTCCATGTACATCATTTTTGTAACGATCACAGTAAAAAATACAAAGGTTAAGTGTTATGAGCCTTGTCTCTCTTTGCTTTCCTTTCTTTTTATGTAACTACAAATGGTAACAGGTGTTAAAACTTGCAGCATTATTTTCTATTTTAGGTGTTCAGACCAATTAACAACTTTGCTTTTGTTTTCTATCTCAAACTTAAAGTGTCCGAAGTCCTTGGCTCTTCTTGTCCCTAATTTATTCCTCAGTTGTTTCCTTATGAATGTTTTTTTTCACTACTTAAAATCACAAGTTTAAGACATTGCAATAGAAATGATCTTTTGATTTTACATATACATTTACAATATTTCTTTAGAAAGTTTTATTTGTTCTGGCAGCTCGAATCTGTAACCAAATATCTGGCAGTCAGAGAGGAAGAATTCCAGCTGAGAGCCCTCTTTTTCCCTCCAGTAGCTTGTAGTGTACCTCCAGTGATTAACTTCCCCAGCCAATACGAGTACCTGCACCACAGTCCCACAAAAACCAAGCCTTCCTTCTCCCACACAAAAAAACCCAAAGAAGATCAGTTCCCACAGGTGAGTCGTTTTTTCTGCCCTGCACCTGCACTGGGTCTCTCAAAAACCTCAGTGTGTCTCTCCACACAATGGAGACGGTACTTAGCCTCTGGCTGCTCTCTCCAGTTGAGAGCCACCTCTCTCCAGAGAATAGAAGAGGAAAACTGCCAGCACTAACAACTGATCCTGGATGATAAAGGTGCAGATAGGAGAGGATGGTTGAACAAGGCTCATCTCACCCTGGTGGCCACTTCTGCCTCTATAAGCTTCATGGTGGTGGCATGAATAACCACACGAAGATATTTATTTTATTGTTTTACAATGTTATCCATTCCCGCTTCATTCCGAGTCGGGTCCATTGGTCGTATGAAAGAACTGTGGTGTGGCGTCATCCATAGAAAAGGGCTTACTTCTGACTCCAACCAAATCAAGTCAACTCAGTTGCTTGTTTTTGTGCAATACAGATGCCGCCATATTGGAGCCAGACAACATCAATGAGGATTGATTAGTGCAAGTCTGTCTGAGTAAACATTTCTATAGCAACCCATCTCTCACCAGACAGGAGTGAGCTTGTGGGAAGTCCACAGCACCACAACTGAAAACAGGCTTGGGACAATCTGTCGATCAAATGTTTTGAACGTTCCTTGTGGGACCACCTACTTTTTTATTGAGGCATCTGATTGGCCAAATTATAACATAAAGAACTTGTTAAAAAAAAAAAAAAAAAAAAAAAAAAAAAAAAGACATTGAAAAACCTGAATAACTTGCAAAAGTAATCATGAAAAAATATCAAGGATTATGTTAAAAACAGGTAGGAACGCAAGAATGGTAATTCTGACAAATATAATGACTGAGTAGTTGTCTATGGGATTTGGACCTGGCGGGTACCTCCTGTTTGGAACTCAAAGGGGGAGAGGTCACTCAGTCCAATTCTCTTACAGTCAATGGTCGGGTCAATATGACAGCTGGACCGTGTCCCAACCACCACAAGGCAGAGACGGGACACATTTTCGACCGGCCAAAAGTCGCATAAAAACATGTCCATATACATTTACAAACACTTCTTAGAAGCAGTTTAGTGTCCAAAATCAACCTTATAGCACCATTTGTTTTGAACTGTGGAAGGAGGTTGGAGAGCCAGAGAAAGCCCCACTCATGCACAGAAAAAACATCCAAACACCCCACCGAAAGGAACCACCAGGATTCAAATGCGATTTTTTTCCCTCTGACTGGTAGATGGAGTATACTTGTATAGCACTTTACTACCATCCCTGAAGGCCCAAAGTGCTTTACAGTCCCATTCACCCATACACACACCGATGGTGGCTCTGCTGCCTAACATTGGTGCCAACCTATAATCACCAGGAGCAATGTGGAGTTCAGTATCTTGGCCAAGGACACTTAGACACATGGGCGGAGCTGTGCAGAAACCAAACCTGTGATTTTACGATCGCTCTACCTCTGCCCAGCCCTGTACCGTTCATCTGCACATTATAAAATGCATGTCCTTATCTTTGTTTTGATTCAATGCAAATAAAACTTTTCATTTGTTTTCCGCTGCAAACACAGAGCTCAGTGCTTTTGAGGCCTTTATTTATAAGCTGTACTGTAGTGCCAGACCAGATGACCCAGCACCAGATCAGTGTAGCACTCATTCTCCCGAGGGCAGCTCACTGGAAGAGCAGTTAGGCGAGACAGCCATCACAGGTCACAGAGGCCACAGCTGGGGGAGCCCTGGGCCAGAGGGCTGACCTGATGTGATTATGTGTACATCCAGCTGCACATTATGAGCTAACACACTGCACTAGCTGTGCACCTGACAGTTTGTAACCTCTTACTCCATATTGTTTTCGTCCATTGTGTGGGGTCTGTTAGAGTCAAACTCCAAGTATTTGTCCTAAGAAAGACCTTGAAAGAAATGGGGTCCGGGCTAGAGTGGCTATTTCACTCCCCTCCATGCCGCTGCAGGCTATGGCTGTATTAATGCAATGGCAGGGATCTTTGAAGTTGTGACTTTATGAGACAAAAGCTAATTTCCTTTCCTTTGTTCATTATCGAGAGAGACTTCCAGCTAGGCGGAAAAGCATGCTGTGCTAATTATTCCATTCATGAGCCGTTTCGAAAGTATGTAATGGATTTCACCAGGCTTTCTACAGGTAAACAAGGCGACATGGTGCACACTTCTGTCGGCATGCTGGTTCAGGGTGATTACACTTCCTGAATTTGTTCAATCTTTGCTATTGAAAGAAGAAAAAGTCTCCAAAAACAATCATTGTGGCAGACAGAAAACAATTTATTGGAATGGAACATGGTAGAATCTCTCATTTTGATTTTCCAGGTCACTGCTTGGTTGTAAGTGAACCTTAAGTCAGGGCTGATGGCACAACGACACTTTATGTCTCAACAAATATATCCTCTCCTCTCCTTATAAGACCAAAACCCACTTTGCAACTCGTTAGGATCTGAACCCAATTTCACAAATGAGCTTCAGAGTTTGCAGGGCTAAGTTAGGCATGTGACATAATGGGATTTTCATCTTCCCTTAAAACACAACTTGGCAGAGCATGAAGGGAAATGGAACATTTCACATTCCCTCTTTGCCACGTACAAGGATGCCGCCCACAACACCTGAGTGCTCCCAATCTGCAAGACGCATGTGTCCTGTCATGGATGTAAGATTTGTATCCTCGACACGTGAAAAAAAAAAGAAAAAGTTTAGCTGTGTTACAAGTGAAGCCATATGCCTCCTACACTGCATTCTGACATCCCTACCCTTCCTCCTCCCTCCTCTGCTGCTTTGTTTGTGCTCATTTCATTCTGCGTGCAGCCTCCTGGATAGGCAGGTCAAGGTTTACCCTCGCACCACACACCATTTCCCTCACACAGCGCCTGGGGGAGGAACAAAGGACGCCTGAGGCAAGGGCAAGCCCAAACAGCTCACACAACACTGCAGCTATAACCATATGTATAAGAGGACTGGGTATACTGAGCAGAGAATCACAAAATTTGATCTTTTTCTTCCTTTTTCTCTTTGTCTCTCTCCTTCTTTCTGCATTTATTGCTTCAAATCACTATTTCTCTTCTGCTTTCTATCTTATTGTGTTATTGATTTCCGTCAGTAGTAAGGTATATGTCTATTAACCGACAGATTTAATAGAGCGACAATAGAAAGCTGTTTATTTGTTCCCCCCTATAGTGTTAGTGTTCATTTTGAGAGTCTGATACTAACCCTGGCTAGAAGCTAGTGCTGGATTTTTAGCTGTAAATGGAAAATGCCTGTGGGCTTTTCATTTTCTGGGCCCAGACGTTCCCTTCATGGTGTCGGAGCCCTTGTGTTCACAGAGTTCATGTTTTGCTGCAGGGCTTTTTTTTTATTTTGTTTTATCTCATAGCTTAGACTAGCAGGGCTTTAACTCCCAGAGGACTCCTGCGTAGCAACAGCAGAGATCAACAAAGTAAGTTTGTTTATGTTGGCTGTGTCCGCATGTTGTCGACTTATACATTTCTCAGTCTCCATTTCCTGCCTCTCCTTGCCCCAGGGGAAGGGAGCCCTCTAATTGGATCGTGTTCTAATTGAGCCTAATACTGGAGCTAACCGGAGTTGGGCCCTGTGGCTAATGAAGAGCTGAATCAAAACTAAGCACTAAAACTTTGTGCATATATGCGAATACAGAATGCCTGCTTTTTTTCTGAATATCTTCTCCCCAGTGCATCATTGCTCGTTTCAAATTAAAAGATATTAATTTTACATTCCGCAACACATCTATAGTTTTATTCAAGTGCCATCCAAATGTAAAGAAGTCACAGAATGAAAAGTCATATTTATCTATTTTTGTGTCATTTTAAGACTCAAATGCTTTTAGCACATCTGCAAACAGAAGTTCTCTTTCAGCGACATCGCTCAGAGAAATGTTTCACTGATATTTTTAAGATAATCAATCACTATATGAAGGAAAACATTCAGTAGGGGTGAATAAAGAGCCCATTTGCAACTTTAACAGCTTTATTCATCTTTATTTCAGTTGATCTTGAATGAGAGGAGCTAGCTTTTAGTTTCCATCCCACATCATCATGAATGTGTTTGACAGTGTTACAGTCACTTGAGGGTCAATTTCCCTCTGAATCATTCAAGCAATATCTATTAAGATGCTGCATGGGTTGTAAACAGAAAAATGATGCTATTATCTTAAAAAGGGTAAAACTGGACTCAATTAAAGCAATGCTGCCCTAACACATACCCAAAGCAATATTCCTTTTTTAGGAAAACGCCAAAGCTGGCATTGGTCTGCCACGTGGACAGTCGTCTCTACTCAGTTGACTGGAAAATACATTTTATTTATCGGTAAAAGGCACATGTTTCTTAAAATCCTCGATAATGTGCATAATCTCTGTTTACGGTGGTTTCATTCTGTCAGGGTTTTGACTTTTTCCTTAATAAAGAGAAGAACCACACAGGAGATGAGAACTTTTGCTAGACTTCTGCAGAAGGAGAATCGGTCTGTCACAGAGGAGTTCTGCCTTCCTAGTGCATGGAGCCTCTTTTTATTGAAAACTGAAGGTTGCAGGCATGAATGTAGGTCATTTAATCAGAAACAATAGGAACATCATTTATTTGCATAATCAGAACTTTTCAAGTCATTGTTGTCTTACTGGAAGATAGAAATGACACAATTGTAATATGGAGATTATAGTGTGTAAGCAAATGATAATTACATAACTCTAACACATTCCACCTTAAAATAGGAGTTTATAACATGCATGCAGCTATTTTGACATGGAAGCCCATATTGTGAAACTGCCACCACATTGGTTTTCTGATTTCTGCCTGTTTTATTGTTTCAATCATGTCCGGAAGAAAGCATCATCTTCAGTAATCTTGATTATTATTTCTCTTTATTTTCTAATAAAAGTGTTACTTGATATCGGAAATGGGTTTGATTTACTTGTGTTTTGTCATTTTTGTATTATAGGACTCTATTATTTGAAATGCTGGAAATAAATCAAATGACATCAAATCAAGTCTTAATACTACAGGGTTCAATTTGAGACCTGTTATTTTAAAAGGGTCAAAAAGTTGGACTTTACTGTTTCTGCATCAGGTCTCAAGGTAAAGAACCCTTTCATTATAGGAAAATAGATGATCCTTTTGTTGATCTGAAAACAGAAAATATATCATTGACCTGAAAGAACCCCTTATTTTTGCACAATCAACCATAACAAACACTAAGATTAGAATGCTGAATTGTAACCTGTTTGAACCTTACTATGTTTTATTTGCTTTATCCACAGAAGGCTTGAAATAATTTACAGGGTATGTGAAATGTAAAGAATTACATCTAATACTGAGAGTATCAGCAGTATTGCTTAAAAATCACATATTTAAACAAGATTACATTGGTAAAAAGGTATGAAATGGAAATAAAATTAATAACTGGTTTCTCACAAACTTTGCCATTCTCTCTTCCTGTTCTCTCCGTTTGCCATTTATACATGTGATGAAAACAAGAAGACATCCAATCACAACCTTGCTTCTATCAAGTCGGGTCAATTTGCAGTTGTCTGAAGGTGAACTACAAGGACAGTTGATGTGTGTTGTATGCACTAAACATGTGATAGCCCCCCCCTTTATAAACAGCATTTCAAACTAAATCCTAATACATGAACATGATACACTTTTTAACCACAGGGGAAAAAAACAGCCTAAAAGAGCCAAAATGCCAGGTTTTTATGTTTAAAGCTTTTATGCTCTTTAGACATTTTTGTTATTGTTGATTAAAATAAAAAATATCAGTAAAGAAAATGAGTTTTTCTGTTAAAAGGCATTTTTATTTAAAGTTTTAAACGGCAAATGAAAAATCTAGATTGCATCATTTCTAGGGGAAAGATTTGAACTGTACTTTATCGGCACAAAGCTAGTTGAATCCGTTGCGTATCGATTTGTGGACTGCGTATGGAGATGCGTATCATCATGTGAGACGGAAAGATACACAGCCCTGGAATTTAATAAACAATATGGATAACTCCTGTTCACGATTTTTTTCCCCAAAACTTCAGCTGAATTTTATTTTATCAACAGAAAACATCTACCTTAAAAAAATAAATACTAAAATGTTTTTACTGGGTCTGCTGTGTGTTGGATGATTACAAAAAATATCTAACAATCACTTTAACATCCAAAGAAGTAAAAAACAAACAACAACTTTCAAGTAAGTTGGACACATTTTTAGAAAAAAATTCAAAAACCAAAAAATAACAATAACATTTTTGAATTTAAATGTACACGACTGTCTCAAAATTAAATCGTACTTTTCCTGGAATTTGAGTCTTCATTGGGGTAGCCTTTTTTTTCACTGTCAAACTTGTTTTTTGGCTTTCACAATTAGAATCTGTCAGTTTTTAATTCACACATGAAAGTTTTTCTTTGTTTACTTCCTCAGATTTCATTGTTAACTGTTTCTGCGTAAATTTGATCACTTTCTCAGATTTACATTTGCTCTTTTTGTTCTAATGTTTATATAAAATAATCCAGATTATTGGATGAACATAAAATATCATTATGTAAAATGTGACATGAAAAGCAATTTCTCTGTAAACAGTCCAACTGACACAGATTATTAAGGTGCAATCACAGAAAACAATGATCTCCTCATGTATGATAGTACATGAGGAGATCCATGTATAAACATCATGTATGATGTTTATACATGAAGTAAACATTGTTGCAGTGTTGTAGTCTTTGACCACCTCTTTAATGGTTATTTGACTCACAAAAACATCACACTCTACAGTTGATGTGTGAAGCTATTTTCAATTAACCAGGATTTTTGTTAAAATTCTTCTTTTCTTTTTCTAGGCCAGCTTTCAGTCCACTGGATGTGAAGTGAAAGCAAAAAGGAGACCAAGCATGTGCTGCAGTTTCAACATTTGCGTGGGCAACACTGAAATGAAAATGAATGATGCACGGTTTGTTGCTGGAGGGCTACAAAGAAATGGCCTCTCTTTCGCCTCCAACGAAAAGGCTGTCTTTACACGTGAACATGTCCGTGCATCCACTCATCACTCTGCCTTTGAGTGGAGTTGTGTGTCCTAGATTGGGGGGGGGGCACACTGAGGAGGCTGAACCATCATTACACTTCTTTAGACAAGTTTCCAGAGAAGTTTCAGCAGCAAACCTTCTCAGTTCAAATTGTCTACTGTGGCTAAAACTGTCTTGGAAACACTTTTAATTAACATCATATGGAAATATTTGTTATAAATATGTACAAATGAACAACAAACTAAGTAGCTGTAGGCCAACAGAAATCCACTGGAATGAAAAAAGTATCAGGCAGCCCAAACATGTGGATGAACATATCCGTCTGTGCCTCTTTCCTCCTCTTTTCTATTGAAAAATCTACTCTTTCACTATGAAAGTTGTGAAAATGTTTGCATTTAGGAGCTTGCATCAAATAATTTAATTTGCGCTTTTTAACAATCGAGTCACCTTATCTTCAAAAATACTATTTGCCCATTTAGCAACTTTACCCTTGACTTAATCAAAATTTGAATAAGCTAGTCGTGCTCCTGGCTATTCCTCCGGTTGAGGATTAGCTCAGAATTCAGAACAAATGTGTGGAAACCAACTTTATCCATAGCTGACTTGATTTATTGTCGAGCAGTTTTTGCAGTCAGAGGCCTGTGAGGCATTTAGAGTAATGCTACAGATCACTGCTGGCTACCACCAGAGGGGGGTTAGGTGGAGGCGCAGCACTTCAGGTAGTTGCACCCCCCCTCCAGGCTATCTGGCATTTCTCAAAAACAGGAGGGGAGTGCAGTAAATAGTTGCAGAGCTAATATAGGCTTCCAAGTATCTTGCCTCGAGGATGTAGCTTGAGGCCAACAGGAAAATTGGAGACAGATGAAAGAAATATACTTTGGTGGAGCTTTTAGTTGCTCCTATAAAACACGAATGAATGAAAGTCTTTCTTTAAAAAGTGAGGAAGACAGAGCTGCAGATTCTTTTTTTTTTTTGTGGTATGACCACATAGACCTGGAAAGACCTGAAACGATATGTGTGTGTTTTATTTGCTCACAATTATTCAAGACTGCATTGCTTGAGTAGCCCCCAAGCTCTTGTCTTGTTTGTTGACCGTATTAAACAAATGGTCAGAAAGCCCATTACTCAGGCAGGGATGAATGGGAACTGTGTGTCCATATGTATGTTTAGTTTTCAGGCCCCGCCCAGGCCCTGCAGGTTTCTCACCATCCTGTGTCTTGAATGTGAGAGTGCGAGTGATAATTGAACACTGTGGCACTTTTAACAAATGTATTGAAAGGTGGAATCGAAAACCCGTTAATGAGATTTGCCTCCTCGGGCATTGCTTGTGGTTATTTTTTTGATATCATTTCCCAAACCGAATGAATAAAGTTGATTCTTAAATGTGTTCTTTTTTTTTCGGAGTCACCTCTGCTTTTTGGTCTCTGTTTGACAAGGGGCCAGCAACTTTATTAATATGTCAGTTACGGTGTGGGAGGTTAACTTCAGAACTAAAGGTCTGTCAAACTAAACATAAAAAACAAGATCTAATGGAAACCCCTTGTGAATTACGAAACAACTCCGGCCCTATACCGAGTTGAACATCTTTGTGCTTGGGTTTGTTTACCTCACCAGAAGACTCCTGGCTTAGTGAATGGACCATGAAAATGGCTGCTCCCTTGTGCCTGGAGCGCTCTATATAGATTGGAGTTTTTCATGTGGCAGCTAGGCTGCTGGGATATAAACCCCCCAGGGGATGTGCTCTCATTAAGGCCAGTAGCTAGGGGCACTTTTTACCCACTTCCTGTGGCCACTGACCTCATTTTCACCCATGGGCTTGCAGCTTCACCACAGCTCTCCTTCTTGGACTCTCTGTCACTCCCAATGACGCCCTGGGCTCTGTCACATGACTTGAATGACTCCTGACCTGCCTGGCCTCTTGCAGCCCCTCCTCGCCTGTCAGCGAATCAGTTAGAACGATCACGGAAAAGGGTCACATGTGCCCCTCTAAAATGGCGGCGATATCCTTAGGCTTTTGAAGGAAGAAATTTTCCAAGTTGACAGTGTCAAAACATCACGTCAGAAATGGACAACTTTATGTGTCATCTTTTAGCAGTACAGCTGCAGTGTAATTCAAGTGGAAGAAGTTGGAGAAATAAAGTGAAACCAAGTCATCCATCATTTAAAATGATGATGGTCACTTAAAGGAAAAGAAAAATTGACAGCGGATGTTTCTTTAAGGCCTCAACCTTGAACTCAAGCCAGTGTTGGGTCTTTTTAATGGTGAATGAAATGAGGGTTGTGCCAATAAATCAAAGAATCAATTAATATTCCTACAACCTGACCAGATTAAACTGTCTGAGGCAAGTTGTTAACTGAATTGCACTATACCATTATAAAATGGTTTCAAAGTGAAATAAATCAATATAATCGATATTGGAAAATACCATTAGGATTTAGACATTGTAGGTTTGTTTTACTATAACGTAAAAATCTGCAAGTGTCATTACAGCAGACAACACAGATGCAATGTCAGCAAAAAATGATCAAATCATCATTCCAGTCCAATGTGTGGAAACACTTTGAATTTAGCAAAGACATGTGGCATTACAGTGTGCTAGAATGTTCTAACAATGTTCCCTTTGGATTATTATTGATGTGGAAAAACAACAACTTCATGAAACTAAAACATGAATGGATTTACCTTTAATTCTGTTTAATTGTTTGTTTGTACACATATTTAATTTACACTTGATTATATTGCAGCAAATGCAAGTAATGTGGAAAACTTCACCTGCACTGTTCAGTACCCAGATATTTATCTCTGAGTTGAATTTTTGGCTAAAGATGTCCTGAATCGATTCTAGGTCAGTGAACCGGATCGCTCAAAAGGAATCAATGTCAACTTTGAATCATATTGCAGATCACTAATTGTTATATGAATCAAATCATTTTGTAAATGAATGGTTACATCCCGAATGAATACAAACTGTCAATATTATTGTTTTAATTCCTCTTGAGTCTTTTCAGCCGCCACATATCCATCATTATGTGGCTCATTTTAGCCACAAGACACGCTGGATTCTGTGGACCCACCTTAGGGTGATTTTGACTTAGGTAGTTAATCACAGATCATAAAAAAAAAAGAAAAATCATTAGTGTAAACTTGGGGCATCATTCTGCTGAGCCTGAAGTGAGCAATGAAATATCAATAAAAGTCGCCTTGATCTTTTAGTGAAAATCCAAAAGTGCTTTCTTGCTGTTCTTGCTTATTTTATACCCACTTCAAGTTACTGTCATTTTATTTTTTAAAAAGTCACATTTTATAGGGTAAAATGACAATACTCTTTATACTAATACTGAGCTGCTTAAAGAGTATCATTCTAACAAGGTGATCTATGAGGTGGCCCAGCACATCTGACTGTTAGACGGTGATATCAGATCAGCTTTCATCCATACTTATACCTCCAGGCAAAATAATCTCTCCTCCATTTGTAAGCAATTAGATTATATTTAAAGGCACATACAAAGAAAGCCTCCATAAATGGTACCCCCCCCCCCTTCTTTCCTTGTATATCACTTGCTTCCTCCATATTGAGTTTGTGTTAACATAAGGACAGGAGCATCCACACATGCATAGATACAGACATAAACCCTGTGGCTATAAGGTTCCAGTTGGTATATCTCTGTCTCTGAGCCCCAGTTTGATGCCCTAGTCTCATGGTATCCAACCCCCACTCCTACTGCATCCCCTCAGGCTTTTATGCGTGTGTGTGTGTGGAAGATGGCCACTGAACCAAGAGGGCATTGTTTCTCTCCAGCGGTATTTCATAGTTGAGCGTTCACATTTATGCAAGCATTCAAATGGATCCTAAAAGTAGAAATGAGGCCTATAAACGACGTTCCACATTCTCAAATCCTCCCGAAGCTCAAGATGCAACTGTTGTAAAGTATCACACACACGGCCGCCACACGTCAAACACATTTTTGCACATGCAGCTGATAATTGTGTGAGCACTGATTGGAAGGCTTCCACGGGAGGTGCAAACTCCGTTCAGCCTGCATCAGGTTGTGTGCTACTTAGGCACATATGTGAGTGGAGCAGGGAAGTGAAAAGACAGCGGGCAGCAGGGACAAACCCGTCAGCCACTCAGATCTCATCAGGTCTGTCGGGACACATTGGAGCACAGCAAGCCTGATGGGAGATGGCCCCCAGGGGTGCGAAGCAGGCCAGATGACAAACAGACATAGGGGCAGGAAAGAAAGACGAAAGAATAGAGGATGGCACGTCCTGCCCTTAATGCACAATATGCTCTAGTAACATGCATGCAATTATGAGGAGTAATCCTGACTACGTTCTGCACTAATTATACAGTAACTCATGTACATCAATATATAGTTACTCTGATTCATGCAAACAAACCCACTCCTACCATGAAACGACAGCCATAAAAAGACTTGCATACATGCTCAACAACATGCACACAAACATGTAGCCTGGATCTTACAGCAGATAACCTACATCTTAAACAACACAGTGCATATGCTAATGTGAGACGTGAAGGCATGATGTGCATGAGCTGCACACAGCGCATATGCTTCTGAGTGTGGGTACATGCACAAATACGCTCGGGTACATATGTCTGCAGGGGCAAAACGGGAAATAGACACTTCTCTTCATGCCTGTTCTTTAATTGGGGCATTTATTGTTTTGTGCTGGTGTTTACTTCATTAAGTTAAGGCACATTTCAGAAATGCAGCGTGTTTCAAGGTTTATATAAGCAAAATTATGCTTTCAGCCATTAAGCTGCAAATTAACATATCTTTATGACTGTGGGATATGCCGGTTGAGGATGCTTTTACATTTTCACACTAATCATCTTGACTTTAACATGTTGGATTTCAGTTTGATTTTCTTTCATCACAAATATTGTTTCCCCCTTTGGCTGTGTGTGTGTCTGCATGTGCATTTTGAATGGAGGTGTTTCAGTGTGCACACACAACTGTGCCTGTGTGCGCCTGTTAGTCGTCCATGGCACCTTCTTGTCAGCCTAACTGTTCTCTTTCTTGGGAAATCAGGGAATGTGTGAGTGAAGGGGGTAGATGGGGGGTGGGGGTGGGTGTTAGAAGAACAAAATGAACTAATGTTGAATATTCCGTATTGGTTTTACTGTAATTCTTTTCTAATTTTTAGTTTATTCAATTTCAGGTCCTTGAGGCTGGTAGGTATGGAAATGAGGTCTGTTCTTCTTTTCTTTTTTATTTTTTTTTACCCTGTGTAAATTGCAGCTATCACCTCAAGCCTTTTGAACAAGATTACCCAGATGGCCTTGCGTGATGTGCCTGAAGTTTTATTTTCCTCCCTTTGCCTGCTTTTCCTTCTTGGCTGCAGGGGGAAAGGAGAGGGAGCTGGGAAGCCTCCTGAAGGCTCTGGGTGAGGCCAGGAGGCAGCAGCTGTGGCAAAGAGAGATCTGGGAGAAACAGAAGAAGAAGAAGAAGAAGAGTTGGGGAGGGAGTGCTTGGGGGCAGATGAGGGTTGTTGTTCTGTGCATGTGTGTATGGAAGGCACAAAAGTCTGAAGCTGAGAGCACCAGCCACTGTGAACACTAACCCCAACCTGGCTGGTTTGGCTGGCAAGCGTGCTGGGATAACCATAGCAGGGCGTGGTGGATGGAAACAGGAAGAACTTGATGGGTTTTCATTTGATCCTTTCCTTATAGAAGTCGATGTTTGCAGATACAGTGTGCATATGTAAACATGGTTCTGCTAACTGCTGATTTGGCAGCACTTACTGTTTGAACACACCTTCATCTGTCAGGATTTGGTGCAAGGCGGGAAGACTGGCATCCTCCTGCCCAGGTGATCGTTGTTGTGGGATTTGTCATTGGGTTTCCACTCACTGTACTCTGGACATAATCTGCTGCTGGTTTCATGCCTGGAGGATGAATATGATTTTAATGCATTATGGTGGCGCAGAGATAGAGAATTATACATACTTAAAGTGTTCACCTGTTTATTATTCTATGGTGCAACAGCCTCCATCCACAATAATCTCTAAAAAAGAACACACCCGGCTCCACGATCGTTGATCTTGGCTCAGATGTAACTGTGAAAAGGGATTCTTACCTGAGATTAATCATGGAAAGAAGCAGGGAGGAGTAGGAGGAGGAGGGGCTGCATTTGATCTTTAATATTCTCAATAAACATATTACAGTACACTTTTAGACGGCCCTTTAGACATGCTTTTGAAAGTCTTCCTACTTGCAAGTTTGTTGCAACAAAAGGCAATATTAGCAAGTAAAGCCAGATTTTTCCTCATACCAATGTGCTCTGTTGAATGCAGAAAAAAATTGCTCTTTGTGATAAATTAGCAACAGCTTTTTAGATGTTGCAGCCAGAGAGTCAGCACTCAGCTATCACTGTTTATTTTGACTCCCTCAATTTTTTTTTTCTTAAGGTTTTACTCTCCGTCATAATAAATGAATTTTTTCATCTTGTTCTTATTTATTCTCGTGGCTGGAGGTAGAACGTGGTGGTTGATGAGGGGCTGAAATGAACTGAGCCTTAGCCTTAGCCCCAGGGCTGGTGCATATCTTAGCATAAGTGATGGCCAACCGAAGGGCTAGAGCCTGGCTGAGAGCGCCCCCAGGACAGCAACTCTGACAGATCATGTATTTATAGGTCTGTTGAAAGACCTCTATTGTGTCCCACATAGCCTCGGAGCATGTCTGTCCTCTGTATTATAATAAAGCCGCTGGCCTTACCACTATGATGGATGGGTGGGACTCGAATGGCAAGCTCCAGAATCATTAGAGCACTCCTTACTTGCAGGTCTTTCCATGCAAAAGGGTGGTGCAAAGGAGGCTTGCCACTGGTGAGAAACAAAATATAGTTGAGACCTTTTAATCAAGGCTAGGTATGCCTTATTAATTTTCAGCCAAAGGAGGAAGGGAGTGGGAAATAAATAAAAGAGTGAGGGAAGGAGTAAGTTTGCTGATGTTTTTTTGCCGAAAAATACAAGTGCAATTATCTCAGCGGCTCAAAACGCCCCACAGGGTTTTTTCAATGTAGGTTAGAATGTGGCACCTTCAGCATTTTATATAAAACTTCACTGGTCAGAAAGTGTTACAGCTGAAAATGTAGGCAAAGTCAGAATTTCTGAGTGATGCAGGCTTTTAATGTGAGCAGCGAAAAGAAGGGGGACTAAGCAAAATAATGGCATACTTGAAACTTTTGAGCAAACTGGAAAAACATGTTTTAGTGAACACACGGAAACAAGTTTTTGTCTGTTTCTGACTTACCAACTGAAAGTTTCCATCTGATATGGGGTGTAGTTCAGACTTCCACGTTCATCCACCTGTCATCCAACTTCTTAGATGAAAAGTGAAACATAAAAAAGGAACATTGGCTTGTGGTTTAAAATCCAGGGAATGCCATGACCTGAATGCCTGAGAGTCAACACCAACATGCGCTGTGCCTCAAGCTTCACAAGCAGAGTGGTCTTTGAGCTGCTTCCCAATCTCATGTTCTTCCATTACCTCTGGAGTAGAATATAAACGATCCCCTCCAAGTGTGCAGAGTATGGCAAGGGGCCTGCAGGGGTCTAAAACTCTTCACTGCAAGCACAACATAATTCAAGGCCTGACTGATAAATAAACAATGGAAAGCATAGGATGTTGTTGAGCATTACCTCATATTCCCTGCCCTTGGAGCGCAGCCCCATATTGCAGTCCAATCATTAGAGGAAGTCTCCTGGCTGGAGTTGAAAAATGTCGACAAAGAAGGTAAGTTCAGAGCTTTTATCTTCTGTTTGGCAAGATACCAACGTATTCTTGAGTGTGCAAGCTGTTTGAGCCCAATTTCTGTGTAAACATGTTGAACTCCCTGTAATTAACATGTTTTATTGCAAAAGTATTATTTTTAGTTGAACTTGAACTCATCTGTCTGCTCAATGTTACTTGTACATAATAAATATAAACGCACAATGCCATAACCCAGTGGGCAAGCAGTCAAAACTGAAGAATAAGTTGGACGAGTAGAAAAAAAGTGTAATAAAAAAGTCAGATTTAGTTTCCTTATACCTTGTTTTCCCACTTTTACAGCAACAATCTTCCTTTTTTCACCTCACACTTGTGTCCAGTTTACCCTAAATTAGACAGTGAGATGAGTGACTGGCTGTTTGGGGAGCAGTGTAACAAACATGAAACTGCAATCATGAAGTAGCAAGTGAAGAAATGATTTTCTTTCACTATAATGAACTAACTATAGATTAAAATTTAAGAAGGGTATTTGGTGCTTGTCTTTGTGGACTTTTTCGGCAGTGATTTTGGGGAAATATTCCAAAGTCACGGTGGGGGTTGAGGGGGTACCCAGATGCAGAGAGGAGGAGGCAGGACGTTTCCAGGGGAACCAGATTTTTAATAACTTAAAGAAAACTAGAAAAGAAAACCATTGCTGAGGAGGCTTGAGGAACTCAAAAACACTTGAATGGGGAAATAGCAAGCTATGGACCAGCACAGGAGGAAAGGCAAATGCAGGACTGAAATACATACAGACAAACAAGACACAGGTGACAACAATAAGGGCAGAGGGAACCAAAAGTAAAAATCAATACTACAACAAAACAGGAAACCTTTCAAAATAAAACAGGAAACTGACACTCAAAACATGACAGAACAAAAAGAGAACAAAACACAAAAGCAAGAAAAGTAAACCGTAACATTCAATGTAAGTGAGTTGCAGATAAAGCCAACTCCAGACATTTTAAAAACTGTTTTTTCTTAAACTAAGGTTATAGCTTTGACTATCAGATTCATCCATTTATAAACTCACTCATGTAATCTGCAGGACCTTTTAATAAACTATAAAAAAGAGGGAACCTCTGCAATTTAAAGACTTGCAGATACAAAATGAGGAAGATTTCCAAGAGCCACTTTATAGTTTTAAAGGCATGCCTGCATAAATAAGAAACACATTTTTTGTCCATGTTGTTAAAAAGTAAATCATATTGCATCTTTTTTTCTTTACCATCTATATTCTTCTATTTTTCTAGGAATTCAGGTCACAGATAAAACCACAGTTTTATTGGTAAATTGAAACATTCATCATTTTACATTTTCTTTGCAGTATAGGCTGCTAAATAATTGCAACCAAAAGAGTTCAACTGCGCAGGCAGTGTGACCTTTACTTTCTTATGAGGAGTTATTAATGTAACAAAATGATCGCTCTATCTTTCTCTTTCCCTGCATTTATCTACTCAAAGAACTATTAAAAAATGTGTTTTCTTTACCTTGAATGCACTTACCAGAATGAACATCTAGAGTTGAATAAAGAGGAAAATAAATCTTATTTGACACCGTTCGTACGCAAAGACAAGTGATGATGCCTTATGCCTGCCTGAGAAGCTTGTTTAAAACTTAAGACGTGACAAGAAAATAAAGACTTTTGTTTTTATTCTTACTATTTACATTTACAACCAAAAAACTGTTTTTGTTAAGCTGTGTTAACCTTAACTTCTGTGTTTACATCAAAACTGGCATTTCCAAGATGGAAAGCAGTGAGATGACACTGGTATTATCAGTCATGGCATTAGTTACCTATGTGAGTTGATAAACATTCTCTGGTTTAATTTTTTTTTTTCTTGAGGCCCTTAATTAACATTTTTTTCTTTTTGCTGTAAGTATATTTATAAGGCATTCATGTGTTGGACAATGACAGACTGTTTCCAATAATCTTTAAAGTCACACTCCAATAATTGTTTATCTATTGTAAACGTGTTCCCAATTGTCTATTAATGATGATTATGTGATGCCTTTAGCCAAAATGAATAATTATTTAGGACATAGCTTCTGTGAAGCAGCAGCAGATCATCCAAAATTCACCTCTGGGTTGTGGGCAAGACTGTTGGTGGGGAGAAAGCCTACCCTCATTTCCCATCATCCCTTTGATAACACTGTCATCTGCTAGCTTACAGTCCTCACAACCCCAACCTAAAGGTAGCGGTGCAACAAAAATGGCAAGAAATATTGGAGCATCCAGACGTGTAGTTTTGTGCAGCTCAGACAAGAAAAACGAAGATGAATCTATTTGTCTGTAAGTGGACGCATCGGAATGGAGCAGAGCTGGGAGCTTGTGCCAGTAGCTTCTGGGTTATATGTAAAAACTTTTTCCAATTACATTTTTTGTCTGTCACATATTCACAACAATTTGATTAAAGAAATACAAAAAAATTACATTTTAGGCTTAATTTCTTTAATTTATGTTCTCCATCATGAGAAAAAAATGTAACAGGAACATTTTAGAAACACCAAAAACGTAATTTTTATTGGAGTGGGTCTTTAATGTACACAGTGTTTGGTAAACAATAAAAAATGTTTTTAACCTTTGTGGTAAAAAAAAGTTTTCTTTAAATGGAAAAGTTCTGGATATTGTTTAAAGAGAAATAAACTCTCTTAAAATAAGATGCTTTATTTGGAAACTCCTCTAACTGTAACCACACTTTGAAATAATCTGAATGAACATTTTCTATGTAAAACTTTTGAAGAAATTTTGAGAGCAGAAATTTTTTTCCAGTTAGGCTTTTACACCTAAGCTCATACCTAAAGAATCAAAAACCCCGTGGCTGAACTACTCTGCTAGTTGGGGTCTTTTTGTAGTATATTCCTGTCAGCTATTGTCCATCAAAACCCATTTAAAGCCTCTGTGACAGCATTTATCTCACAAATGAACTCATTCTTCCACTAGAGATAATGGGTGGAAGTGTGTGACCATTATATTATAATAAAGGTATTTATGAACCTTCAATCTCTCAGCCTCACTATGAGATACCTTTGAAAATTTGAAATCAGCTCCTGAGGCTGGATGTGGGGGAGGGAGGGAAGGAGAAAAAGGAAGAGAAGAAGAGAAACTGAGAAATGGCAAGGGAGAGATGTGGGAGTTGTTTCTTTTTTGCCATGGGTTACATTTATAATTATTTCGCGGGCAAAAAATAGTCAATAGTACTTTTTTTTTTGCAATTAAGGTAGGAGGAACGTGTAGTACAAAATACAGCACTAAAAAGCTAAAAAAAAAACAACAAAAAAAACTTTGTATAGAGCGATTAATGTAGTCAGAAATCCCGATGTTGTTGATGAAGAGCTGACTGTTGTGGTCCGTAGAAGGGTGGTGATCTTGAGAGGAGGTGAATGAGTCCATCCACTGACCTTCACTTATGATGAGTAAGCAGAGCCAGAGGAGTGGGCAAAGATGGCCAGGGCCACCTTCTCCAGGGCCTTCTCTGCCTTTTGATGACTCTGTCTAATCACTAGAGAAAGTGAAAAAGACGTGATCACAGCCACAACACTGAAGAGGGGAGGATCTCCAATTGCTTTATTCTCCTCCAACTCTGTCCTTTAAAGTAGTGGAAATCAGTTTCTTAATGCTATTCATCTTTTATTCCAGCAGACTGTGTCCTGAGAGGAGAAAATCTCTAATTCCTTTTAAAGTTAGTCAAAAATCGGGAAGTGAGAGGCGATAAGGCTGGACAAGGTCTCATTATACTCAAGCTTTCCCTCAGGTTACACTGTTAAACAAGGTGCAGAAAAATATATTGCTACTAAGTTAAAAACCACATTTCTGTTAATACTCTGTGTGAAGCTACTAATAACACTCATATTTTTTCTAACTTAAACCCACTCATCAGAAGTTGAGATTAAATAAAAAAAACTGCTCTAATCCTTGCATTTGCTCTGGTTTTTAGTTCATTATTGTAAAAAAAGCAATTATATTTCAAACGTTCTTTTTGCAGACGTCATTGACTGTCTTAATAAAACATCGATTTCTGTCTCTTGTTTGTAACACATTTTTGTGGGAGCAAAAGTATAAATTATGTTCAGATGACAAAATGTATTGATTATTTTGGTAAGTAGGATCCAAGCCACGGCAGTTTCTCCTGAATTTTTGGACATCGTTGTGTCCAAAACCAAAACTTTGCTATATCTATGACCACATAAGAAACCTTTGTGCAGTCCTACAATACCAACCAAAGCCTTACTAATGTCTCTATTTACCCACACTGTGATTTTAATGGGAATAAGTTTAATCTTGGACATTCAGGATAAATTCAGCCTGGGAAAGTCTGCTTATTTGATCCGGATCAAATCCTGAACTGCTTGGTCTGTATTCAGAATGCCTTTCAACCTGACATTTCTATTTTGAACCAAAGCTTGTGAACAAAACTACCTCACTAAAGGTCTTTTCAGTCACTGGCCAGGAATTGCAACGCCAAGGCATTAAGAGGCAGAAATAATGAAACTGCTGCACTTTGCAGTCCTTGTCAGTATAGCTTACCGTTTTAAACTTTATATTTCGCAGACCATTTTTGAACACCCATATCAACATCAGGCACAACACTTTTTACTTGCTACTTTGGACTTGCTACTGAGAAGACAGCCAGAGGTACGCTGATGAGTGTTTATGACAGATAGATTGTCGGAAAAACAGTGTGTGTAATATGTGGAAGGTTATTTTAGTGAGCCTGTATTCATCCAACCCCCTTTCAACGAGTTGCTGTGTATCACTGTTGCTCCGTTACTCTGTTTACATCCCGTAATGCCTGGCTACAGTGGCCGTTTTGGTCCAGTTGTTCCCCTCAGAGAACGGAGCGAATTCAGACTAAGTAAACTCTGAGCGAACCGGAGCTCATTTGAAACATATTTTGGCCCCTTGGACAGATGGGTCCCGAAAATTTGTTCTGGATTATCGGGGTAAAGGAACTCTCATTCACTTTGAGCAATCCAAAGTGTCCAGTCTGCATACAGTCTGTAGAATGAAATGTGATACAAATTGGGAACTTTTCTTTTAATATGTAAAATCCAAGGATGAACAAATGATATAAAGACTAGAGGAGGATCCCTGTTGATGGCTACCAACTGTATTGCAAATGCCTAACAAAACAAAGAAAGGAATAATTGGTTAATCATGACAACAAAGGACTGGTGTGTGAGACTGCAGTCGCACCTCTGGTCTTTTAACTTTTAGCTTTAAAGGGAATCTGGGGCAAAGAGGCCCAAAAGGGAGACATATAGCATAAACGGCAGATAGCCAAAGAAAGTGGAGATTCTGCCAAAAGGAACGGAGACAAGACGACAGGGCTCTGTGTGGGATTTCACTTTGGATTTTGGCCCTGCAGGAATATGTGGAAACACAACTGACAGGACTTGCTTGGAGAAGTCAACTCCATTCAATATAACCAGAGTGTCCTGTGTAGTCTCTGATGCACCAACATAAACCTCCAAGGTAGAATACCGCTTGATAGTTTGCTTTACCTCTCTGGTTAAAAAGAGCTCAAAAATACCAAGATGTGAAAAAAATGTGCTTTCACAAAGGTCAAACTAATAAAAAAATGTAAGAAATCCACACATTCCCACATCATTTTCACACCCTGTAGATGTATGGTAGGTCTGTGCAGCACAGCAAAAAGAGCAGATGACAATTTTAGCCAAGATTTATTTCACATTTTTTGCTACATTCCTCTTGAAACTAGGGAGCGTAGGCCAGCAATCTTAGAAATACTTTATATACAACGTCATACCAACTTGGTCATCAAAGAAAAAAAAAAAGCCATCTTGCGGTTGGGTAGAACAATAACTTTTAATCTGTTCAGTCATGTCTTAGGCAACAAATTAGCTTTAAAAAATGTAAAAAACACAAACACATATACAATGAAAATGTACAAGACTCCAGGTAAGATTATGATCCAATTAAATATGTCCCGAGGGTGCACATGAAGTTGAGGTTCATACCTCCCCAATGAGGCAAATGGTGTAAAACATTACAAAATATCTTTAACTGCCTGAATCAGGAATTTAAACTTTGATGAAACTATTATCTTTTTTTCCATTTCATGGCACAAAACATTAAAATAACCTCAACTAATGTAAAACCACTTCATTTGTATCACAATAATAAACAATATTAACTGGAAATTCTTTTTGAAATGCATCATTGAAATCAAATTTTTGTAACAATTGCAACACTATTTTTTTTGATTAAATACTTGAAAACCAATTGGGTCAGTTTGTCGGTTTGACTACAAAATCAATCCACCAATGACAACCTAGTCAACGTACAACATCAGCAATAAAAGACTTAATTTATGTTTGTAAATTAGAAATTATATTCAACCTAATGTAGGCTCCAAGTTTTAAAATAAACTTTGTTTGGGTATCCAGCTCTTATAAATCCTTCGGAATTGGTTTAATGGGGGCTAGACAATCACAAATGTCCTTGCAATCTCAAACTTCTCAAATGTCTTGCATCTTCTCATGTCAAAAATCTCCTCTTGCACTTTATTTTTATTCCCTAGATGGTTCTTAAGTTTAAGAAAACTAGAACATCAACAAGGAAATGAAGAAAAATAGTCCACAGAGGTCTGTAGCGTCACACGTTTGACCGCGACAGAAGAGTCTAGTGCCTCCTACAGCTTGGGAGGGTTTTAGTCCAGCTGCTCCTGCTTTATCCTGTTTGAATTAGGGCCTCGCTGATTTGTCCTCCTCAGTTCCCTCCTCAGGACGTACTCGCTGAATTGGGATGAGTCCACGCCTCCACCGCAGGAGCCGGCGATCTCAAAGCCCCGTTGCTGGAGACGCTCTAGAACCTGAGGATGACACAGAAGGGAGAACCTGTGAGCAGGAAACAAAAGGAGGAACAGAAGCCACCACTGCAACAAACCATACTTTCTTCTTCTGTTGCATGCATTGATTGTCACCATGTTACTAAAATGATGACTCTGAAGGGTAACCTTTTCTTTAGCATCTCCAGACTGGGAAACTGGGGATTGTATCAAACACCTCCAACACATACTCTGGCTTGAGTGCTATGTCTGGAGCTGGAAACAGCTTTGAGTGTAAGCTGCAGCAACATATGCTCACTATGTGATGGGAATTTGGATACGATTTTCACAAGACTTCCACAAAACCAAGAGGCTCTCACAATGGCGAATGCTCTGTTCTCATTGTTTTTTTGGGTGTACATGTGTGTTTTTCTATGTGCGTGTCTAGCTGTTCCTGATCTTGCAGCCTTGCAGACATCTACTAACGTGTCTGGGGGGGCTGTAGGATCACATTCCATCGAAGAGGCCCCAGGGAGCAGCGAGGCTTTTCTTTCTGCCACTTGGCTCAATGTGGGCTGCTCTGCGAAACCCCCCCTCCACAGATTCCCCCCGGGGTCCAAGCCTCCACCAAAACTACAAAGGTCCCCCAACTGCTGGCAGCTCTCTATGCTCCCCTTCCTTCTCTCAAACTCCCCCCGTCCTGCCTCCATTAGCCGCAGATACAGCATTCACCGGCGGCGTGCTTTAATAACCAAACAGGATTATGGGCTCTGCCTGAGGACAACCTGCCAGGGAGCATGCTCACTCTTTGCTTGCTCTCCACGACTCACACACTTCAGAGCCGGTTTTGTTTGTGTGTTTTTGGGAAGGAGGTGGAAATTTGACATCTTCAGATGGCAACACAATCCAAATCTTTGTGAAATCATTCCAAACAGGGTCTCTCTTAATCAGTTATTGATAACTGTCTGAGGTTATTAAGATCAATGAATTAGCAAAATATCAATATATTAACCAAAATAGGGTCATTGCCAATATGCATGCTGCTCAGAGTCTGGTTTAAGAGCCAGAGAGTGTTTATTGGTACAACACAATATCTAGATAGTCATCAAGGAAGATTTTGCTGAAGGTACTCCCTTAAATGTTTGCTCATTTTCATTTAGGTGCAAATTACTGTTGATCATTTGGATTTTATGACGATAGGAAGTAATAGATAAAAATAAGCATAAGGAAGTTTCATGTTATTCTAAATAATCATCGATTCAAAGACCCCTCAGGAGGCAGTTTCTGGTTTTTTTTCAAATTTTGTAGGGGTCCTTGTGGCTCATGTAGACTTCATTCACTCAATTCTCATCAACAGTGCATGATCTAGGGACAAAAGCAGCCCTTGCAGCTTATTTTGAGGACTGAAGCTTAGTGCGGACACACTGGCATGTGATGAACATTTAAGAACGCGTTATGCATGGGTTCTTTAAAGTGCACTTAGCCCATTGTATTCACATTGGACAAGCAGGGAGGGGTTTCTTCTTTTTTTCTTTTTACTGTTTACTAGCACATGTCCATCACCTACAGTTAGTAAAGGCTTGGTGAGAAATGTCAAAGCGGTGCAAATCTAGCAAATCTTGCTCCAGGCTTTTTCTTTCACAGCTCTATTCCGACATATGAAAGACTTGGTGTCATAATTTCACCCGGGCACAGACTGCAATTATTAATTTCTCTCCGTGATCAATTTAATGCATTAATAGGGACCCCATTTATACGTCACTACCAAAAACTAGTCTCTGGTTGGTGAAAGATCACCCAACCTGTTCAGTGAATGCAACAGCTTTGAACACAGAAGCCCGAAATGCACATGTACCTTTGTTACATCCAATTTCATTGGAAGTGGCTGCTTGAACATGAGTTGCTGAAGGCAGTGTGAATGTAACTTTACAAGATCTACTGCAATACATGTTCTTAAACTAGTTGTTAAAAATTCAGATCTTTCAGGACTCAGAGAACCTCTGTTTTCGCTTCAGACTTAGAAGACTGACAGACAATAAATGCAGGAGTCACCAGCAGCATCCTTAACACAAGTGATAAAAAACACAATCAATTACGTAGTTTCAAAGGCATGTCAGTGATTTTGCAAATGGGACAATTTTTCTTTTTTCATAACCCACCTGGCAATTTCCCCTTAGTTAACATTCATGTCATCTTCCAAAATGGACTCAGGGCAACATAAACCCACAACTAAAAATGTTAGCACACATCTTTGCTATCATAAACGCCCACAAAAGAGGATAAAACAATGTTTACGCGCATGCATGAAAAAAAAAAAAAAAATCCAACGTCTGAGGCTGACCATCCATCAACTCTGATGTCAGAGTCTGAATTACTATTCCAGTCAGATCACAAGAAAGAAGTAAAAAGTGTGGTCGACTTGTGCGTTGATGCCTTGCTCAAGTGTTGCTTTGATGAACTTATCAAAGAGCTTCTACTCCTGCAGGGCTTTTCTGATGATTTTTGTTCATTTAAAAAAAAAAAAAAAGACTCTGCAATCAGACGCAAGATCTCTGAAGACCATCACAAAACAGCAGATGAAAGACGCAAGATGAACAGATTACCAACCTTGTCAAACGACTTTGTGGATACATTTGACTTATAGAAAAGAGTAAATATACACACTGTATACTTGTATTCATAACTAGACACTTTCAGATTAAAGCAGCATGCCTCCATTACCTGGACTGAGTTGAGATGGCAATAACCATTCAGAGGGAAGCGGATGACGTGTGTGGAGTCATGGTTCCAGCCTGCATTCACTGAGTTACACATGACGTCTCCGATCTCTGGAAAAACATCTTCAATGAGGGCCTTGTCCCCGCTAAGTGTGATCCTCTCGCCCAGGTCAGGTGCAACACGCACCACCAAGCACTCGCAAGGACGGGACACCCGGCCCAGCTCCTGATCCTGACGCCAGCGCTCCAGCTCAGCCAGCATGGGCTGCAGCTGGAAGTATCGAGCCTCTTCGTACAACAGGCTGTAGTCCTGGAGAAAACGATTCAGAAAGGGTTTTGCAACACAAATAACACTTTGAAATAAAAGTTCAGTGATGTATAATACATCAAATGTGTTAGTAACTATTAATTCATCCTTTTTCCAGAAAAAAGTTTTCCTTCCACCAGTTTATTTACCGGTAACTGACAGACACAGTAATCCATTGTCATAGACTAGTAGACAAAGCGACTGGAATATAAAGGTGACATTTAAAAAGTTGAATGTTAACCTTTCTATTGCCCCCCCCCCCCCAAAAAAAAAAAAAAAAAAAACTATACAACAATATACAACAATATACAATACACAACTGCGACTAAAAAGTAGGCCTGCACAATAAATCGCTACTTATCGTTACTACGAAATACTTATATCAGAAAGATTGCGATAAATAGTTACGTCAAATGTTTACACACATGCTAAAACAGTCTTATGGCAGCTTAAAGTATTTAACAAATCACATAGAGCCCTTCACACATTTGATCAATCGAATGAAGCCTTTTTATGTTAGATGCTCAACTCCTATGTAGACAAGGGTCATTTGGTGTATAACTTAAGTGATGCTGACTTTTGTTTTAATAAAACTGTTGCGCTGTAATGGAAACTATGTATTCGTTGTTTTTGTTTTGCCATTTGTTCTTGTATTACAGTTCACATTGTCACAACGTTAATCATTAATATCGCACATTGCAAGTTTCCCTCATATCGTGGAGCCCTACTAAAAAGTCAAACTATCCAACCTAAAACAAAAAAGCTTGAATTAAAACACTATTTAGTAAAACCTAAAAGAGTGACATTGAAAAGGGGATTTCTTTAAGTGGAGAGCATTATTTTTTTTTATTTGCAGACCAGCAACTTTACTATTTTCTTATACTTCTCTCAAAACCTACCAAAGTGAAAAATGGCTTGAAGTTGAGCCTGTGCTTATTTTAACAGCCATACTTTCCACTGATTGAGTTGTGCTGGACAGTCCATCAGATAATGCAGATGTTTGTTTTCTCCAAGGGCAAGTCATTACTGACTCAATGACACATACAAAATATAATAGGGAATGGCTAATGCAGTAAAAAACCATCGTAGATGGACATGGGGGCCAAAAAACTGTGCATAGATGCATCAAAAATATATGTTTTTAGTAATGTCATATATCTAAATTTAGCATCTGGGAAACAATGGCAGGAGGGAACCATTATTGCACACCCTGGTATCGTGTTATTAGTTAATATTGCACAGACATGGTAACTGCTTTGGGTAACTTGAGGACATCTAGTGACCAAAGGCATTCCACGGCCTCAGCATTCATTGTGAGAGACGAGTTACAGGACTGCTGACTGCTGAGGAGACTTTACAGTTTCTGGGGATTCTCCTACTCACTTTGAAGTCCTCTGGAATGAGGAGCTTGGACGTCCTGAGGAAGTTGAGGATGTAACGGAACATGTGTCCATCCCTGTCAATGAAGTAGTGCTGCTTCAGGCTGTCCAGGACTATTGGTTCTGTGCCATCAAAGAGACGCCCGATTCTAGACAGAGAGAGCAGGGGTGGCAGGTCAAGCATGGGGGGAGAGGTATTGGAGGATAAATAATCCTTAAATGTTAAGTTTTATCTACTCAGCAAGTCACATGGCAGAAGTTTATGATCTATCTGACGTATGATGGATCTATGCTTTTTATTGTTTTACATCAAAGTCTGACATTGTAATTGAAAACATAAAACCAGACAATATTATTCAGCAACCTATTTTAAGTGAGCATGTTTGCAGTTCCTGACAGAAGCAGAAGACTCAAAGTGGCCTTCTGCTGCTGTAATCTTTGCACCTCAAAACATTACGTTTTTCAAGGACCATCTTTCTTCTGAGAATCTTAAAAGAAAAAAGGAAACTATTTCACAGAATTTCTAGTCGCTTAAATTTCCTTTCCTTTTTATTCTGCCAGATTCAAAGAAAGAAACAAAGAAATGAGACGCAGTGTTGGTCTGGAAAGGTCAAGGCAGCTGGTGCACGTTGCCTGAGGCAGGCTGCCATCACCCCCAGGCCTGAGCTGGGAGCGACAGTGCAGCCTCCCAGCCTCCAGATGGCTCCATGCCCTTCGGCACTTTACTGCTGCTGTGACATCTGTCAGAATAACCAAGTTGCTTTTGTCTGCGCGCTCTGCATTCTGCGGTTGCAGCTCCTATAAACCGTTTGGCCCCTAAAAATAACTATGATCTTTTTATTTCATGGGGAAATGTGTTGTGACACACCTGAATGATTAGACACCAAGCTGACAACACTATCTAAAAAGTACATCAAAATCTCTTAATCACATGTGATGTGATGTGAAGAGTTGTGACATTTGACTGTTGCTTGATGACATTAAATGTTAAAGAGGTTGACATTAAACTATGAGAAAATCCTCGTCAGCCAAGCGCTTCAGCCACAAAATGAAGAGACCGACTTACCTCGACTCTGGAAATTTTGTCAAGGTGGCCAGACTGCTGGTGTACATGTGCCCGCCTACATCAATGTGCACGGGGGCGTTGGACTTGGTGAGCTGTGCAGGTGTAGGGATGCCCTGGTTACTCAAGGGGGAAACTGGTGACCGTGTGATCATGGGCCTGGACATGCTGGAGCGGTTATCCTAAAGACATAAAGGTATGGGTCACAGACAAGAAAGATAATGTGCTGTTTCTTCCGTGAATTAAGAAAAGATTAAAACAAACGAAAATAAATGAAAATGTAAAAAAAATATGTCTGCCAAGAGAGCCCAGAGTAAAAAAAATATATATTTCCTGCAGGATGGAGCAGCCTGACCTTGACCTGGATGTTGCCACAATCCATAAGCATCTACTCCTGTGGGCCATGATCTCCGAAACCAAATTAATTTGGGGCATCAATCTCTTTTGGAGACGAGCAATAATGACTCTTGATTTGAATTCCATAATAGGATTTTTTTTAGGGGGGGAGCTGCATCATGTTAACCTACAAACACCATTAGGAGACAATTTTCGGAAGAAAACTACTGCATGATTCCCAAAAGTTTGAGCCCCCCTGCATGAGCGGGGATCGTGGAGAGAACCAACCCCTGGCAGAGCTGCGAGCTTCGACCACATGTTCGACACAAATGATTGAGTTTAACAATAAAATGAAACTATCAGTAGAAGGCATTTGGCTTAAAATAAATGACGCAGGCGGATAATTTTGCGCTTTGGAAGTTCTCTGCGCTCCTTACCTGAGCCGGCATGACTGCGGTTGGAGAGGAATTCACGGAGTGGTCGTTCTGCTTCAGGGATGCTGCGGGGAGAGGCTCTCCTCTTACCGCGAACATCAACGCGGGCTCCCTGCACTCCGCCGCCCGCATCGGCAGCCGTTTGAGGGACGCGTGCACGGACTCGTCCACAGAACTGACCGGACGCGGGCGCTTCTTCGCTTTCTGATGCGTTAAGTCCATGATATCCGTTTCCTCCATGATCGCGGCTCAGACGCTGATAAGAGATCGGACGAGGTCTGGGGTGGTTTCTTGTGAGATAAATAGACGCGAATAGGCGCGTGGAGTAGCGAGCGAGCACCGGGAGGAAGAGCGCCGGCGCCGTGGCTGTCACACGGAGCAGCTCCTTTGCAGTGGCGGGGAGAAGTCAAAGCCCCTGACAACATTAGCATTGTAGCGCCTGCGGCTCTTCTGGGCTGTCGCTGCTTCAGTGGCAGGTATGTGTGCCGCATTTTCGGAATAAAACGGATCCTGTCCTATAGTATGAGATGGTGGGAGTCGGACGCACATCTGGACCCTGCGCAGCTGGCCCTTTGGCCCCTTGGAACGGCGCGGTCACCTCCTCCTCTAATTTCTGCTCCCATTGTTGTTCAGCAGCGTTTTTTTTTTTTATTCAGCCCTACTCTCAGTCAAGAGTTTTAGAAAACAAAACAAACCCCAAAGCTCAATCAATGATAATACTGTGTTTGACATGCTCAACTACATGGGCATGAACGCACCATTTCACTCATAACCTACTCACCTGATGCCTTCAGGAGCACAACATTCCTCAGAAATTACAATATCCTTCGCCCCGGTACATTTTGAAATCTGCTTTACAGTTTAAAGGGATTTGGAAATAAAGTTTATGCTTAAGAAAATGTGTTTTAGACATCAAAATAATCTTTGTCACATTTGTGACCCATATCCACATTTTCTTTGTCCTAATTTTGGCAGTTTTCTGAGCCTCTGGGCAAAACAGAGTCCTTCTGACACTTGCCACAACCCATGTCAGACCCCATTGGTCAAAGCTGGTACATGACAGTTAGACTAGGTTAGGCCCAGCTGTTGATTTCCGGACATAGCGAGTGAACACAACAGTCACCGCAGCACCACAACTGATATGTGTCACATTTTGCCAAGTTTAGGCCAAAATTAGTCTTTTAGTACAAAAAGGTTATACATCAAGACCTAGATCACTTTCAGAAACTTCTGTGGGTTTCTAGAAGAAGTATAAAAATATTTTATTTTTTCAAAGTAGTTGTATAGAATTACACAAAAGCAGCACCTCCAGCAACTTGTGTATATGCATGAGGGTATAAAAACAGACCACAACACGTCCAACTGCACTTAAAACTACTTTTGCTGTGCTCTTCCGGGAGAATTTTTCAGAAGAAAATGCAGGGAATCCACAAATTTTAATAACATTCAGATTAAAATTAATTAGTTCAACCACTGGCCTTAAAACATCCACATTTCTGCTTCTCATTGGCAGTGTTGGTTTCACACCTAGACACCCAATTAGCAATTAAGCTTGCCTTTGAGTGTAGGCCTCCAATGCAGTGTGTGATCCTGGTTTGATTTGCATGCCACTTGTGCACGCGCTGATAAGCACAGGCAGCAGCCATACATAGTTTTAAAATTCAACTCCAGAATCCCTCGCAGAAGGCAAAGGGGCCTGCAGGGCATAAGAGAGAAATCACATGGCTGCTCTTCAAAAGGGGACCTGTGTAAGGCAGCCGGCAAAGTGCGTGGGATCACACTCAGAATGCAGGTAATTTGTTCCCTGACTAATTTGTAGAGATGGTAGTGTGTGTGTGTGCGGAAGTGTGTGCCTGTGGAGAGAAAGTTCTGAAAACAGCTTGGTGGAATTGGATTTCCTCAAAGCCTTGTCATCGCAAAGGTGGATTGGGTGTAAAATCTGTCAGGCATTATGGAAAATTGCAAGAGAGAAAGAAGAGGAAGTGAGAAAGGACTGGTGGTTAGGTGGGCGTCATGTGGGTGTTGAGGGAATGATCTCTTCCATCACAAAATCATTCAGAGCTGGTAGAAGTAGGAAAACAATTTCTTACTCTGGTGTCCACATCCTATAAGTGCTAACATTTGGAGAAGTCAGAACTTCAGCTGCATGTGTATGTGCACACCCTCGCTGAGACGCCAGCAGGAGCCAGTCTGTCTGGTCTATTCCTGCAAAATTATCACCTGATCTCCTTGTTCATGTACGGTGGCCCCGAAGTGCAAATCAGTCAGCGCAAAACCATATTAAAGATCACAATGACAATTAAAAAAGCAAAACAAAAGGTAACGAAACAAAAGTTTCATTTTTGAAATTCAACAACAAAATTTTAGAAACAAAAATCAAGAGAGAGACATGGCTGCAGACAAGATGAAGCCTGAATTCATCGGCCGGAGGTGGAAATTATACAATTTACCCTAAACGTAACCCCAACTGTGACCTTAACCTAAAAGAATGGTACAAGAAACTTGTATTAAAGCTTAAAACAGGACAAACCATAACTGTTAGGGATTCCAGTTCAAATTATTATTATTTTTAGCTTGGGGGGGGGAGGGGGGGCATTGATGTCTGCAACCAGGTCCTCTTGAGACACAAGAAACACAACAGTAGTGTATAGAGGGATCCTTGGGCAAGACACTGAACCCCATGTTGGTCCAGCTGCTTACAGGTTGGTGCCATTGTGTGAGTGTGTGCTGAAATTTAGGTCTTCCAAAAAGGTTTTTAAAGTCCTTTATTTCAAATGGGTCTTCAATATTAACACACTTATCAAAGTTTTAGGATTAGTACAGAGCAAATCCAGTATTGCTTCATGCCAATAGCTTTCAGTTAAAATGATGGACAAACATCATAATCCAATCAGCAATGTCTCATGGTACCTATACCTTTAATTTTCTCTTCTTTTGTATTGTTTTTAAACATGTCAGATCTTTTCTGAAAATTACTTTTGTTTTCCAATTTTTTTTTTGTTTGTTTGGATGATATTTTTCATTTTTTTTTTAAATTATTTTATTTTGTGTTTTTTTGTTTGTTTTGTTTTCCTTTTTTAAATGCCGGGATCTTTAATACGTTTTTGCATCAAGTGATATGTTGATGGGATTTGCACTTCGGGGCCACAAATGCCACTTGTGTCATTTTCCTTTCACTGCACAACACAAATCTAAACCAGACATTAAGGCTGTTGAAGCCACTCCTTACGTACTTCTGTTTCCTCTCCCATGTTTTTTTAAACAAAGATTTCAATTTTGAAATTTCTATGAAAAAAATCTAGAAATGTAAGACCACAATACTGAAAAATAGTAATGATTCATAGTCTATGGTAGCAGCTAAAAGTTACACAGTAACTTTTCAGTTATCTCTCCCACAATTCAGCTCTTTGGTGCTTTCAATACATCCTACAACATGGAATTAGCATTTTAGATCAGTGCATTAACATTCAGTTTTCAGGCAAGCAGACTGGTATTTACATAATCTGGATGGGCTGTCTCTGCTCTATTGCCTGTGGCTATTTGTTTCAAATGTCCCCACGCAGGCAGCCACAGACCTTAGCGAACTTCAGTCATCTCCTGTTGTAAAGGCTACAAAATAACAGGTAGTTTAGTGTCATAACAATCTGGCCTGAGGAGGTTTTCAAGGCTGGTTTACCGGACATTAAAGAGTCGGGAAATTGAGTTGACGTTGCTCCAAAGCCAGAGCATCTGAGGCAAAAAAAAAAAAAAAAAAAAAAAAAACTCCTAAAAAGTCCCAAAGTTTCTGTTGAATCTGAATTATATTTTATGTAAAAAAGTGCATTGATAGACACATTTAAAAGGCTTAGAAATACCACAAGTTCAACTTAAAAAAAACATTTACACCAGAACTAAAAATAAAAGCAGAGACGAAGACGCTGAAAGGCAGCATGGACTGTCCCTTACTTTTTTTTCTGGTTGGGACTGTTTCAAAATAATCTTGTGGGGTTTCTGCAGCTGTGCATCAGCATGACATCACAGATAAGGAAGTGCGATCCGCTCAGAAGTTGCTGCAGGCCGTTGGACACAGTGGTGAATGCTTACTGGCACACACCGAACTGTCCCAAGGCGCGGGAGTGGTGGGACCCCGATATGAAATATAATAACAGCGTTTGGCCTCGAGCGGTGCCGGTTTATAAGTGCTGGCTGTATGCGAAACACCCCCTCCCTCTCCCCTCCTTCCCTTCTTTTTAAGTTGTCCTCCATCAGTGGTGGTTTGACGTGGGAACGAGAGCGGCAGCTTTCACACCGTCGAGACGAGATGGTTTTTGTTACAGCGCCATCAGGTGATCAGAGCGTAAAACCAACATCCATCCTGACCCTTTTTTATTCTGCTGGGAGGGGAGGATTGCACTATGACCCAATGCCATTATTTTATAACAGTTTAAATTTTGAGTCTCCAAATAATAAATAAAATAAAATAAAAAATAAATAAAAAACAAACGACAGGACAAAAACAGAAAGTTTGAATTGTGAACTGGAGTGGGATTCTTCCACAGTTGAGTCCCTGTTGTAACTCTGAGGCGCATAAGTCCATCCAGCCTGACTTTCTACTTGATTGCGCACCGTGCATCCAAGAGGCAGAGCGCGGAGAACTAACTCCTATTCCAGCCTCTCATAAATACAAAACTGTTAACACATCCGTCGCTTACATTTAAGGATGATTCACAAATTCTGCATTGACGTGCGTATCCTGTCATACAGACGAAGAAATACGCCCGCGGCGAAATGACTCCACAATGGCGTCTTTCAGTAGATGATCCGGGCCAGCCAGGAAATGGAAATGTTTCACGAGAGTTAAGAAAAATATATAATAGAACCCAACAGAAACGACTAACGCACGTTTAAGTAAGTTCTAACAAAGTTTTAAAAAAAAGCAGCGGAGACTGTGGCGTTTCTCGCAGCTTCTACGCGCCAGGAGCGAATTCACGCGGGGCATAAGTGGAGTGCCTGCTCGACAACATCGCGGTCTAATCCGCTGTTCTCGTAACGCAGAGACACCACCAACCACTCCATCTGTGCCGCGCGTACATTTGTACTGTAACCTCGCTACAATAGCCAGGAAATGGTTAATATTTTTAAAGAACTGAGCCACTCGAACCGCTTGGCACATGCGTAAAAGCTGCTGCGCCTCGATGTCCCAGTCCATCCAACCTCGGAAATGAGAGCCAAACCGAATAAATCTTTTCTTACCTGAAACATGGAGCGTCCTAAAGTGTTTTTTCTCCACCTTTTGCCTCCGATTTGGCCCACGATCTGCCTCTGCTCCTAAACCAGAGAGAAATGCAATAGCTTGGCTAAGGTAGACAGAACAAAATACAGAGAATACTTGCTCCAGGGCTCCGAAACCCCTCAAGGCAAAGATCAGGATACAATTAGCTCATGTCTCTGCCCGAGTCTAAACCAATCTGCAGCAAACAACTGCGAGCGAAAGAGGAGATCTTAGTGGCAGAGCTTCAGATTTAGAGTTCATGTATTTTTTTTGGTATAAAATCAAAGAAATATATTTTTCTTATTTCACCCCCCCTCACTTGCCTCTTGCCTCCTTGCAGAGAAGCAGATTTTAATCGTTATGATTAGTTTTGATGTAACGTTACCCCAGGCGATTTCTACAAATGGATGGAGTGTTTCTGTGCAAGGGAGGAAAGGCAGCAGATGATGATAATTATATAGATTGTTGGTGGAGTCTTTTGATTTCTCCCCCCCTTTTTACTTGTCCTCTCAGACATCAAACCTGTCTAGTCTGCTCATTTTGCCGCACACAACGTGCGCAACGGACAACTTGTTGATGAAAGTTATTAAACAAATGTATATAGTGACATTTGCTGTGTTTCGTAGCAGTCTTTTCAGCTTCTTTTCTCCCTCTGGACAACCTACAAAGTGACGTAGTTGTATAAATAAGCACTTGCAGCTTGCCTTGCCTCAATCAAGTCTGAATCTGTGCCTGAGGGTGATGTGCGAGCTCATTTCAAATGTTCAACCATGCATGATTTTAGAAAGATTGAGGCACTTCTGAGGCTTTTAGTGTTACTTGGGGACGCGCACAGTACCAAATCTAATCTTAAAAGTTCTTGTTTTTTTTTCAGCACTTACTCTAGAGTTTGCTTTGCCAAACTTTAGACCAGAATTTTCCACTCACTGCAAAACTGACGGTTATATTACTTTACATTCTTAACAGTCAGTGAAGCCCCTGCCAAAGAAACGGTGGGGATAGGCTGAAAATGCTCTCCCGCCCCCTACTGTTGAGAGGATCAAGTTGTAAGCAATAATGTAATTTTACCCGACATGAAAGGCAGAGGTGAATGTGAAAGAGATGAAAAACATTCATGAGAAACAAACAGTCGCCAACAGATTCTGTGTAAATAAATAAAAGTGGTGAGTGATGCATGCCATCACACAAAATCCGTCTCTTCATCAAACAATGTGCATATCTGTTGGTGATAAACAAGATAGCTTTTGAAGACCGGGTCAGTTATCCTTTTGGATCTGACATTAAAGGATCCACTTTTTGACCATCGTGTCCCACAGGAAAACAAAGAGAGGATTACAGTGCAACAAAGTTATTCGCCCCAGAGTTTCCTTTCTGCTGCATTTTACACCAAGGTTCAGCAAAGGAAGGATACACACAGATCTGTGTGCCTGTAGTCTAAAAACTATGGGGGGGATGGAGAGCTCCCAGCTTTAAAACCCCATCCGTTTTCCATTTTGGGCAGAAATGGAACCCAAATGTAGTCCTCTCACTGAAGCATTTAAAATATGCGTCTGATGCTTAAACTGACAAGAGAGGCTTACTAAAGTCTGCTGTTGGTTCCCCAAAGGCTGTTGCTCCACAATGTGAATGTGCAGAGTTTAACTTGGATTAGACCAAATTTACAATGACTACAACAGGCAATGCTGTGGTTGGCTGACAGTTTTTTTTTTTTTTTTTGGGAGGGCAAATTATCCAGATTAGTTACAGATGTGAGCTTGCCTTATACAGATAGTCACGTGAATTGCCCCATAACCGCTGTAAATACCGCTGTCACAACAGAAAATTAAATGAGAAATTCCGGAAAACTACGGAAAATAAAGGAGTAATAAGAAAAAACATAGTTTTTATGTCACGTTGTTTTTTTTAGAAATATTGCTGTTCTTTTGTACGGAGCCCTGGATATGACATAAAAAAAGTCCTCACAAATATTAATTTGTGGCTATGAATTAGTATATTGGGGCCACAATTTAGTACGTGGTGCTACAAATTATCATTTTGTTAGCATTTTGTGAGAACAAATTAGCTTTTTGTGGGCACAAATAAGAATTTTGTTAGGATTTTGGGTGCACAAGTTAGTATTTATTGGCCACAAATTAGCGTGTATTCAGAAGTCCATTGGTCCAAATTGGGCTCTCTTAATTTGGTTTGCATCAAACCTTGCCCTTGGTCTGTGTTCAGACTGCATTCAACTGGACTGTTTCTAAACCAAAGGTTCTAAACAAAATGACTCATTGGCCAGGAACTACAAGGGCGATGCCTTATTGTTGCTCCATGTTTGTCTACAGATTTTCCTACTCTGTTTATATCCTGCAAGGCCTGGCTACAGTGGCCATTTGGTCCAGTTATTCTGCTCTGAGCACAGAGCCAATTCAGACTGAGAAATACCTTAGAGCTAACCGATGCTCAGTCCAATTGGAAGCGAACCAAGACCACCTCGAAAGATGGGTCTGTCTCCTGGTCCCAAACTATCGTCCGCTTGGGTGTATTCAAACGGAAAAGATTGTTCCGGATTGTCGGTGAAACGAACTTTGCTTCACTTCACTCTTTAATCAATTTAAGCAAACCAAATGTCTAGTCTGAATACACCCTTAGCATTTTAATAGCATTTTGTGCCCACAAATGTGTATTTCATGGCCACAAATTAGTAGTAGGAATTGAAAACACTAAAATACAAATTTGACGC
Source organism: Oryzias curvinotus (assembly GCA_023969325.1). NCBI lineage: Eukaryota > Metazoa > Chordata > Actinopteri > Beloniformes > Adrianichthyidae > Oryzias > Oryzias curvinotus. The sequence goes on from CM043722.1 coordinate 32,110,195, forward strand.
CACATAATACTCTTTTGTGGTCACGAAATACTATATTGTAGCCACAAAATGCAAACAAAATTCCAAATTGTGGCCACAAATTCTTAATTTAAGGGAGCAATTTACTATTATTATTATTTTTTTTTACACCATGTCCAGGGCTCCATACTTTTGCCTTATTTTGAAAGGAAACCCAACATTTCCTCCTTTTGTAAAATATATTTTCAATCTTAAAATGATACATTTTTATCCTGTTTTTTTTTTTTGTGTGTATGCAGTGCTTAAGGGGTTTCCAGTCAAAAAGGTGGTGTGTGTTAGTAGCTTATATTGATTTATGTCAGCTCACGATTTATGCCGACCTCCCTCAGTTGCTCAGTGCACTCAGTGACTCTTCTTCACTTGCAACATTGCTGCAGTAGTCTTCACAATTATCATGCACCTGCTACTAACAGGCAAAGTGCTCACTGTTTGTTTACCTCATGCAGAAATGTAATAGAGTTTAGTAAATAAAAAGCATAGTTATTGGTCAAGAAGTTTTCCACATCAATTAATATCTGTTCTGAAAGGATTTTTCCCATACCTGACGCTCATTCGGCTCCATTTTTTCTTTTTTTTTTGCTTGACTTAAGAACATCAAATCAGACATTTATCAAACTTTCCTTTCCTTTGGTCACATTGTTGCGAGAAAAGGGCAGGTCAGCCTCAAACTTCACGCAGATCTATCTGAAAAGAAAATCTAGTTTCAAGAAATTCCAGAAACAAGGCCGTTTAACATTTTCTAGAAATGCACTATATAAAATATTTAAAAAAATCTAGTTCTTTGTTAACACCTATGATAGACTTTCAATGAACCTGCAACACATGAAACCAAATTCTACAAAACTAAGTTTGGCAAGAAGCACCTTCAGATTGTTCATTCTTGTGTCACATAATGTAACTAAATGATGCAAATAATGGCTGCACATTGGGCCACCCGCTCTTTGCAAGTTACTGTCGACATGGAGATGTTGCTGTAGCCTCAGTCCACAGTAATAACTGCTCCTATGCTCGCTGCTCTGATGGCCTTTGGTTATGTAAGAGAGTGGGATGGATAAGGCAAAGTGCTGAAGCCGTTCCAGATCCTGACTCAGTTTGCCCTGCAGGGTTGCACAGTTTTAGGCCAGAACCGTTCATCAAATATTATCTTTGGCACAATGAAATTTAGCTCTGGAGAATGTCTCTGCTGCTATCGTGTTGTCCAAGTCATGCCATCATGGCCTCGGAGGAGAAGACAGTAATTCTTCGAGAGAGGAGCTCCTTTATTCAGTTAATAGTAAAAACAAGCTCATGGTTTATATGTTAGTGTCTTTCTGGAGCAGACTAAACTCAGTTGAGACTCGACTCAGCAGGAAAATAAATGTACTTTTGAAACATTTGACCAAAAATGTTACATTTGGTGTGTTGTGAGGTTCCCTGTTTGGTCTTGTTGTTCTCCACTTGTTGGCATCTCTATGAGGCCCAAACGCAACCATCCCACCCACACTGGACAGAGGAGTCGGTGACACTACTGTGGGGGGGAACAGAGAAGAAAGGTGGGGGCTGCTTGGGTAATGCTGGGAGGCTCTAATAAAATGTAATCCTATTATATAGTTCCCACTAGAGGGCAACAATAATAAAGGTTTCCCTAATAACATGAGCAGACCAAACCCAAATGGAAAACAGCTCCTCAGGTCAAGTCCCACACTTGTACATATATCCTCTCATTAACCCAATTGCTGATGGGCTACATTACACCGACAGGCCTTTGAGATTTAGCCATGATGGCGAGGCAAGAGTTAAGTCAAACAAATGTGTTTCATCAAACTGCAGTTTGGGCTGCTCTGCATAAAGGAATTGGAGGGGGTGGAAGAGGAGGAGTGAGGGAATGTGTGCGGGTGGGAAGTTGGAAGCAGAGCCTGGAGGAAACCAATCAGAACGTCTCCACCCGCCCTCCCCGTGTCAAAGCCACCGGGGTCTCAGGTGTGTGTTACATGAGCTAATACCTCCCAAACTTGATTGTTTGTGTCAGAGTAATCAGAGTTTGGTAAATTACCAATTTGGAAATGATAGTCCTATCACTGGTAAACAAAATCACAATATGGTACCCCCCCAAACGGGAAATGATGAGACTTGATAGCTTGGTGAACCCCTGAAATATTGCAGTGTTTAATTTCTCTTTGTGAGCTGAAGTGAAAGAAAGATTCGTTTGTAAAGTTGTGGAAGAGTTGGAACATCAGGAGGACGGATTCTTTATGAACAAGCTCGCAAAGGAGGCTTGAGCGAAATTCTGCAAAAAAAATTCAACTTTCATTTCTCTGCTGGAAAAGGACAAAAAACATAATCTCATCTTTTCATAATTTGATAACATAATGAATGAGTTATTTCCCTTCCTTGCTATCTCACACAAATGCTGCAAAAATATTCATCATAAGTGACAAGGTGAGTGAGAATATCAATCATATTCTCAAGACAGCTTGAGTTATTAAGTGAGCCAGTGTAACAGTATTACAAAACCCAGAATAACAAAGTTATTTATCTCTCTCTGTGTGCATGTGGAGATGTGTGCATGAGTGTTTATGTGGATGACAGCATCAGATGGAGAGTGTCGCATGCCTTCCTGTTCCTGTACCGCCCTCCAACCCCAGAGCCGCAGACTCAAGGCGGTTTCCAGAATCAAACAATTTCACGCAGCTACTGGAGGAGGAAATGAACTGAGCCCAGAGCAATAATAAAATTATACAAATGTTATTACAGACTTGCCTGCTACTGTCCTACTTTAATTCAAATTTGGGCACTCCAGGCGGTGCTGGTGGCAGAGACCTTCCTGAATAAATCAACATTAGCTTACGTCTAAATTATTAAGGAAGTGGGAGACTTTCTTGTTTATAGTATGAATTATTAAACAAGTGTTTAACGCTGTTTTTCTTCACGAATCCCCAAATATTAATTGCTAATGACATTTAAGGTGTATGCTGTGTCTTTATGCCCTCTTTGCTATTTGTTGAAAATGAGGAATTTAAGAATTCAACTTGCAGGTCTGCTCTTTTCCAGACAAACAAACTTCGAAGTGCAAATAAATCTTTGAAACTATCATAAAGCCGTGATTAGTTTTCTCACTGAACGTAAGCAAGGCGACATCAATGATTATAATGCGTTTTCTCTGTAACACCTTGCTAAAATGTCATTCAAGACAGTGACAAACAGACAGCGGAGAAACCTGTGCTTATTATCCTGCCAGCTCCTATTTGTTTCCCATAATCAGGATGTCTGCAGCAACATTTAGGAAGGTTGTCAGAGGACTCGCATCTGATTAGCAGAATACAAGGTCTTATGGTTTAAACAAGACTGAGAAAACAATGAAGGACAGACATCTTCCTAACGAAATCTATTCATAATCTTCAGGTGACAGGTCATTTAATCTGTCTGAGCCAGTAATCCAGATCAAATCTCTAAAGACAAATATCTCTCATGCATCACTTCCATGAATATTTGTTTTAATTAAAAAAAAACTTGTTCAAGAAATAAGTATAAAAAACACAAAAATGTATTTACAACTCTTCGTTTAATAGCAAATTGAGGCAATGCCACATTGAATTAATGGCATTGGATAAATTTCAAATTGAACCACACCAAGGCTTGTGAAAAAACTGACATTTGTCCACCCAGACCTAAATCTAAATCTGAGGCTCACGGCTGCCCTCGTCTGGACGAAACCAAACAAGGAAATCTCTTTATTAATGCAGGAGATTCACTCTGTGGCCAGCAGGCGAGGCAGTTGCTACATGTGAGAGCGCACAAAAAGCAGTGTGTCAGACAGACTGTGTGGGCATAAACACAATGTTGATTTAGCGTCTAAGTTACAGCACTCAAGCCTTGAAAACAGAAAGCATACAGCTTGCAGTAGAATCTTTCACAGCACACAATGTAGAGCTATTCTATACATTCTTTTACAGATTATCTTTTATTTCAAAGTACAATTTTCAACTATGCAACTATCAAGAATAGTCATTTATTTGAAAATAACTCATATAAACCCAGAAGTAAAATATCTAGTCCATCATCAGTATAAATCTGTCTTTTGTTTCACAGTCAAAACAAAACAAAAAAAAAAATGAATATTTTTTATAAAGTATTTGCAGAGAAAATCTAAAGCTCTTCTGTTGATGCATTTTAGAACATGCAGACATAAAGAAGAAAGATAGTATCTTATTTCATATATGTCCAAACAAGGAATAAGACATAAGTCCTAATGATTAAAAAAACATAAAATACTTGAAGAAAGTGTACAGCACATTACAAAATACCTGTACAAATGTGTTAAAAATTCTAAATTTACATTGCTAAAGTGGAATAAAGCAAAGACTGTACAGCTATAAAGGAGAGATTGGATCCCAAAGAAAGGCATAAACAGCAGAGTTTGCATTAAATTAATGGCCTTGCTGATGCACTGAAAATAGAGAATGCTGCCATACAACTGTGTTATCACAGCTTGTCAGAGCTGTCTTACATTGCTTGGGATGTATACTGTGCTTAATGATCACATGGACAATTTTTCTTTCTAACACATGCACACAAGGCAGACTAAATGTGACACTAATCCCAAATTAACAAGGCTACGTTCTCTTCTTCTTCATGTCTCCAATTCAGAGTGATGACCCCATGTAATTGGTTGACCCCACACATATTTCTTAATACCAGTCTGCCGTGTTTATTGTCTGCTACATGATATAAAATAACGCACTGACTTGTTCTCAAAGAGTACTGAGGAGATGTTGTCTGAATTAAATGTTGTACCGATTTGACACCGACAAAAATCTAAAAAAACATGCTCTGCTTTCAGTCTTAGGTGGGGGGGTTAGGCTCCAAAGGTTGTCTCTTTTCACTACAAGTTGGTCTCCATTTCCAGTGCATGTGATAGTCATACCGAAGACAGCACTTCTCCCGTTGAGTCATGGAACAGCTCTTTTTTCTCTGCTTTTTCCAGATCGATGTTGTGTCCGGAGACAGACTTGACCCCAAGGTCTTCAGCTTCCACTTCTTTGTAAGTCCCTGATGGGGTCTTCTTGAAGATTTGCTGCATTCTCTTCTTTATCTCAGGGTCGGGGCAGTAGAGGTACTCATAAAAACCTGCAGCCAGCAGCCCTCCAAGAATGGGACCTAGCCAATACACCTACAAAACAAAGGAGAGGCTTTGGTTAATGGATCATTGCAAACATTAGGGATCCAACGATCCACTTTCCCCACTATTTGGTTTAAAAGGTGTAACTTACAGTTTGGTTTTCAACTGAGAGTTGTGGCATCCCAGGAAAACATAAAAATAAATGTAAGCCTTAATAAATGTAGGCCTTGTATGGCCTTCAGGTGCTAGCCGCCCTCGTCACCCCCTTTTACCTGCCCTTACTGGCTTCTTTAGGCCCTTCACCCCTCTGCCTCTAACAGCCTGGTCAGAGCTGCTCATTACAAATTAATGAAAAAACACTTTTTTCAAAATGGCAGATTTTCTGAGGGTTTTACCCCCCTAGCGTTTTTATTTTTTATTTTGGTCACCTAAGGGTGATGACCAGGTCTACGTAACTTTTAGAAGAATTAGCAAAAGGACATTTGGATTTTCTTGGCAACAGAGGTTTTTTGTTAACCACGCCCACATGCCTAATATAGTCATATCGCATGTTATATTTTTTGTTTAACTTGAGCTGGGAATTCAAGTTTAAAATTTTCACAATATTCCAGTAAAAATATGCAAGCAAAAGGGAAATGCCACTTGTTGGAGTTTGCAACACTAATGCGGTTCAAAATCAACTAACTTCAACAATCCCACTGATGCTCAGGGAGTTAGGAGGCAAAAGATGCACATCCCTTTAGAGGAAGTTCATCAGAAATCTGGTGGTGGACCTAAAAGTGTTTTTGTTTCTTAAAAATTCAAAATTGCTGTCTCCTCCCGAGGTCAAAGGTCAACAAAATATAGTGCAAAATTGAGAAAATTGTGACACTTTGCCACAAGACAGCCGCCAAGCCGTAGGTCCTCTTTCCATCCCTGACACGTATGTTTTGGTTTAGTTGATGGATCTGGAAATTTATTTAAGACCCATAGGAGGTTTTTGGTCTTGTGTTTTTTTCGATTTGACACTTTCGCCTGCCTTTTTTTCAAAGGGGGCGGGGGGATGTTGGATATTCACAATATCGAAAATCATTTTCACTGGGTACTAGGTGCATGCAAATTCTGGTGAGTTTTTGGGTATGTAGCAGGTCAACATTTTTGCTCAAAGGCACAGTTAAAGTGATTTGCAAAAACAGTACAGTGTGGTCCATATGTCTCCAATAGGGTTCATGTGGACCATACTAATAATAGCATCAGTAGAAGCGATAGTAATACAACACTTGTAAGCTGCTCAACAAAATAAGAAGCATTAATCAATTAAAACATACGTTTTTCCACAATTAAAGAAACAAGGGAACATACGGTAGTTTGCAGTGCATTGGCATATAGTAAATAGTAAACATGCAAAATCAACAGCACACCTTGTTATCTCTAAAGCACAGAGGAATTTGTCATCACAATTACCTAAAAACAATATCTCTTCACAAACAGGATCTGGTAAATAAATACGTACTGATTTAAAAGCATTTAACTGAAAACTACATCAACTTATGCTTAGAAAAATTATAACACAACCAATGAGGTAACAAGCTCTTCTGTTGGACAAGTCAATACACATGACACCTACAGCAATGACAGATTAAAAAAAAACAAAAAACAAACTTTATTAAGTTTTTCTCACCCAATGGTTCTCAAAGTTAAGTGTGACCATGGCGGGCCCAAAAGAGCGAGCGGGGTTCATGCTGGCTCCGGTATAAGGAATCTACAGAAAACAACAGCATTGTCTCAATCACCAATATATAAGACTCACTGCCTCTTTTTGACTCACTTTTATCTACTGATAATTTATAGATGCTATAGCATAAATGTACGCTCTCCACCCGTGTGAAACAGACCAGGCTTAAAGGGTAGTATGAGAGATGACTTCTATTTCTCTAAGCATTTGGTCTGCAGGGTTTAGGACGCCCCGAGAGAATGGTTGCCATGCGATAGCAGCCTCTAGTACAGATCCTCACACGTGGGTGTGAATCAGTAAGAAGCATACTGAATCACACATGGAGGAATAGATGCCTAATGCACCTGTTCTCTCTCAGCTGAAGAAGATTGCTTTTAGAGACGTTCTTGTTTAGCACTTTCTTATTCCTGGAAACACTGTTATCCGGAATCGTTTTTTTTTATATCAAAAAATGATTTGTGTACGATTTAATTTGGATTTGTAATGCAGCTCTTTAAGCTGCGTTTAGAACTTTATTTACCAACATTTTGAACAGGTACTCACTCCAAATAAATGGCCTATAGCCACAGCTAGTCCAATGGCCAAGCTTGGAGATCCACTCAGATCTGTACGCTTGGAATCACAGGTGGCAAAGATGGTGAAGACCAGCTCAAAGGTGATGAGGAGCTCCACAAGAAGGGCATTTCCCAAAGCCACATTAGTGTTCACCTTGAAAAAAAGAACATTTTAACTGATTAAATGACTGAAAAACATTCATCTAATATAGATTTTAGTTAGAACCGCTACCTTGGTCACACCAAGGGATCCTCTAACACTGGCAGGTGTTACCAGGTATAAAATGCCGGCTCCAGTTATAGCTCCCAGGCATTGAGCTGCCACATAGAACAGAGCCTTTGCCAGGCTCAGCTTTCGGGTCACAACCATGGCTGCTGTGACAGCGGGATTGATGTGCCCGCCACTGATGTGGCCAAAACACTGCACCATAGTGGCAATGCTGAGACCAAAGCACAAGGAGATGAGGACCAAGTCAGCTGGGGGAGGCTTCTCCTCCCCTGCAGCCCAGTTAATAGTGGAGCCCAAACCGAGGAGGACAAAGATGACAGAGGCCAGGTATTCTCCAGAAACAGCCCTCCAGAATTCCTTGGTCCAGATCCCTTTAAAAGCCACCATTATGTTCTGAGAGTTACAGCAGGACAGGAACCTGCTGGCCAAAAGAATAATGAGAAAAATGATTAGCCTACTTGTATATTCTTAGTGTGTGCATACAGCAAGGAATTTGCTGAACTCTATCAGAACCGTTGCCTCTGGCCAGAACATTTATAACCTCATGTGAGATTTAAGCAAGTAACTTACTTTCACTGACAAAATGCCAAAGCGAGCATTCTTAAGCATTGTGTATGAGGGCAAATGATCATCCTCTCAAGTCAAACTAGACAACAGCTAATTGATGGCAGGGTTTAATTTAAGTCAAAATGTTGGAAGATGTTGGAAGAATCCAAAACTTTGCACCTCTGTTAGTGCTGAAGTGCATGACTAATAAAAATTGCTTAACTAAATAATGCACTAAAACAGCAATAATCAATAGCACCAACTTACCAAAAAGTAACGATGTGTTCTGTTTCCGTCTGCCTCCGTTGCATGTAATGAGTTTTTTTCATTCATTAGTCCTGCAGATTTACTTCACTGAACTGACAGGGACTTGTCTCCCTTCATCACAGCTACTTGACTGGAAGTCCTCGCAAAAATGCAGCAGGTTGCGTGAGTGCAGGGATCGGAGCGGAGAGAGTGCCTGTCAGATCACTCTTTGTGTCCTGGGACTGCATCCAGTAGCTTTATTGGGTTACTACCCATGCATCCCCTCATGGGAATAAAAGTGAGCACTTAGGGGGAGGAGTGGAGAACATGTTTGCAGTCAAATGTGACTGCACTGCAAGTTCCACACACTGAGGGTTTTGGGTCAAATCATAGACGCATTTTAGAAAATAAAAACAAGTTGACAGAAAGTTATTGTATTCAAAAATTACTTGAAACCATGACCACACTGCAAAAAGTAAAGAAAGTAAAAAGATAATAATAATAATAATTTTCAACAATTTAGGTATTTAATTTAACAATACATGTGTTGGTGACAAGAATTTTTTTCTTCAAATAAGAATACTTGATAAGACCATTTTTCTGACCCCATTAGCAAGAAATACTTATCTAAGGACCCCAACCCTAACCCCTAAAAAACAAACAAATAAAAATAAACTTTGATAGAATGTTTCCTTTGTGTAATATTAAACTTACTTAGCTGCTGCTATCTGTCCAATCAACACTGCAGCGAGCCTATGTTGTCCAATTAAATTAAAAAACAGCCAGAGGCCAAAGGTCATCCAAGTGTCACACAGGTAATGCGCTTTAAATATGGTGAAAATATGTTTCCTAATATTTGATATTTCTAAGAAGCTAGTAGTTTATTTTGTTTTGTTTAAAAAACAAATCTTAGCAATGTTTTAAGCTTCTTGGATTTTTTTTTTTTTGCTCTCTGACATGTTTTTTTATTCAAAAACGAATTAAAAGGATAGATGATTTAGTCAAGACTAGATTTCCATTATGTGAAGAAATCAAAATTTCGTCATAACTTTGTTTCTAAAAACGGTAATAATTTGCATCCAAGGATAAAAATGAAGAAATTTCTGACTGGAAATTTGGCCCCCAAACGTATTCACCTGAAAGGTTTGTGACATGAACTTGTCCTGTTATTGGACAAAAATATCTGAGCGCACGATAAAGGATTATTGCTGTCTGAAAGCTTAGTGTTGCCCTTTTCTGTTATTAACCAATTTGGATTCTGAAGGGGAAAGTCCAGAGCAGAAATTTCAAAGTGCCTTCCTCCATCTCCCATACATATTTCCACAAGTGTTTCTTTCTCTATTTACCTTCCCATCCATTGACCTTGTGTCACCAGAGAAACTGCTTTTGCACATCTTGCCGGTATTCCTGTTTGATTTAATCAGCTACAGATGCTCTGCAGCATGACTCCTGAGATGGAATTCAACCCCAGCCAACACATCCTTACTCTGTCCCTCTGCCCAACAACATCTCCAACCACTCCAGTCTGAGCACTGTCTCCTTTGGCTTCCACTTCTTTCCTGCAAAAACTTTAGGAGCTGCTCTCCACACAATTATTTCCTGGGTTGTGATATGGTCATCTTGGGAATTGTTTAACCTAGTTAAAACTCTCCGGTTAGACTTGTTACCGGGAGCCCTGGCTCCCCTCTTTCATACAAAACCACACTAAGAGTCACGGTTAGTTTAACCAGGTAAGTCAATTGAGAACCAATTCTCATTAATGTTGATCAACTATTATTTCACTAACCCAATCATGGTGCATGGCTCTCCAAAATATTCCAAAACTTCCAACAGAATTCTCTATGCTGCAGAAAAAAACGTATTTGTTACATTTAGAAAAAAACTATTCATACCATTTTTCTTTTCTGTCTTTGCTGCCTGTAAATATTCTGGTGAGGGTACTGTTGCATCTTCAAATCAGGATTAATATCCTAACCAGTTGGCAGAATCTCTCTCTTTTAAAATAAATATTCCTCCTGCTCTTTTTCAGGATTTAGACTCAGTCTTAGTCCTCCACACTACTCTCATTAGCCACAACAAAAATCTCAACACAGTTGTTGTATTCTTATAAAACTTTTAAGAATCACCCTTTAGGAAATGATGATGCTGACCTGGTGTAGCTAACTATTATTTCCACCTTTTAAGGAGTTAGTGGTCTTTTCATGGTCTACCAATCCAAAATAGCAAACATCCACAGTTCATGTTTATTGTGTTGTTTTTTTGTCTCTATTTTCTGTCCAAATTCATTCAAATTGTGTATGAAGTACAGGCAACGGATCACTTAGTGTATTAACTGGAAGTTTAAACCTTCTGACCAACCAGTGAAGAGGGTCACAATAACTCTGGAGAAACCCAAGAACAATCCATTTCCAGAACCCACTGAATCCCATTCAGAGTCATGGGACTGCTAAGCACTTTGTGTTATACTGTTATATGAAAAGTGCTTTATAAATAAAGTTTGATTGATTGATTGATTGATTGGTTGATTGATTGCTATAACCAACCCAACTACTTTTGACTTACTTATTTACTACTGTTGGCTTAATTACTTACTTGGTAAGTAAGTAATTAAGTGAGAAAGTAAATCAATCAATAAATAAATACTTTCAAAGCAACCCATCAGATCTGGCTGCATTTATGTTTAAAGAGACAATATCATAAAAAAAATAAACTTACCATAACTTTTAATCCCTTTTAATTATGAGAAAAAAAGATCAAATCTATTATGTTGATGTAAAAATGTACCTACATTAATGTTGATTTCTTTTCTGTATGGTGTGTTCTATTAAAACTTAGTGCAAATTGATTTATCAGTGACGCACAACTGCTCCTGTAAAATATTTGCATTCAAACCACTAAACAAATACTTTTAAGAAATCAGAATTAATGGCTCATGCAAAGAACATGTGAGTAACTTTGCCTGAAAGGACACCGGTGCAAGTTGCCCTGTATTAATATATGTCACATATTAATGTTTGGCAGTTACTCATGTCATTTCACCTGTTGTTCTGTTCTGCATCAAAGACCAGAAGGTGAAGTGAAGGTGACTTTGAGATGATTTAAAGGCCAATTTAAAACCAAGACTCACATTTATTTTTCTAAACACTTAAGTCAACTATTAAAGAAAAAAAAATGAAATAAACAGAAACATTCAAGGTCAAGTATGTGCCTGCATTTACTTGATGCTGTAATTGGGGTCTTAAGTCTACACCTCCCATCACAGGCTTGTGCACCCCGCCTCCTTGAATGCACTATGTGTCGCTTTGATGCACGACTCAACAACTGTAAATGGTTTACCTGATAGCTTAGACTTCCTGCAATGTATTTTCAGCTCTACTTTTTCAAAGAGGACAGCAACACGGCAACGTGAGCAGAGCAGATTGGAGAAGCTCACTGATTTATGATGCCGTCTCACCACACGAGATCTGCTCCATGCACTTCCAGCTGCTGTGTCTGAAGGAAAGGGGGAGCTTGTCACTGCAAATAGCATTGTTGCAACAAATAAAACACATCTACATTTAGATTTTGGCAGATTTATTAACGCCTTAACACGTTCTGAGTTACACCTATGTAGGTGTAACAGATGAATATAAATCATTTTGTGAAATAAGCAAAAGACCACACGGCTGCTCTATCCTAGTTCTTGACATGTACAACATTTTTCCCAGCTGCACTGCTGTCTGCTGTTAACCTGGATCAGGTGTGTTCAGTCAGTTGCAAAAGTGAAAACACATGAGTCAGGAGTAAGCAAGTCATGGAGAGGCTGAAAAAAGGCAGTGGATGTGACAAGGGTGCGTGACTCAAAGCTTTAAGGATATTATAGCAGAATAATTACAGTAACATGATGTGATCCCATAACTTAAATGCAGGGAAGTCATTTTGATATTTTAACATCTAACTTTAGATGTAAAGACATATTGCTTTAGAGTAAGATGAGACAGTGTTGACACCCATCATTCCTTCCACTATAGGGCATCTTCTTTCATGTCCAGCATTGATATCTTGTAAAACAAAAATAGCACAAAAATCCAAACATGTGCATTGCATGATAAATATGTATGAATGGAGTTTTATTTACAATAGTAAACATGACCATGAGGCTCATTTCAGATTGAAATGTAAATCTCTATTCTAAACACAGTTAAATATTGATGGGCTACAGAAAAAGTCTAAAACTGTTTCTCGGTTTCATGAGGAATTCTTTTCCTGGATCTTTTCCTTCAGGCACTGCAGACATCAGAGGAGTCTCCTCTTATACTCATTAAAATCTTGCCTTAATTCTTTGGATTTGCATACATTTCATTTGCAGTTAATGTTTGTTGACACAGTGTGTGTTGTGTTTAATTAGGAAGCTGCCCTCTAGATCATCCACCTTTGTTTTAAGGAAAGCTAGATAAAGTAAAAATTTTATAAAAACTCTTTTGTAACTGTGAATCTTCATAAGGTTTGTTAATGTAAAGACGCTGACATACACGCTTGTTTTGTCATTTGGCCGCTCTCTTTGGGGGTCATCTTTCCTTTTTCTTCCCATTCTTCATCCTCTCCAATGTCTTCCTCATTTAATTCTTGCTTAGCTGTCTGTGCCTCACCTGTACAGATCCATGTCATACAAATCCTCATCCCCCCTTTATTTGGCTTTTGCCACCTCCACCTTTCCCGTTGCTGCCTTTCCCTATAAGAGTCTAACTTTTTTTAGCCAACAATTTCTTCTTAGCAATCACCTCTTTCTGCTCGCTACACATACTCAGGATCACCTCATTCATCTCCCTCCAGAATTCCAGCCGCAGTTCAAATCCTAATATGGGGACAAAAAAACAAACAACATTTGACTTCACACCTTCAGACTCCTCACCTCACCTTTTTCTCTTTATCTCACAAATTGCCAGCAAACTTCTCCTTCAGGATCACCTTTCCTCCTCCGTTCCTCTTTCCATTCACATCATGATAAAACAGCTTCTGGTCTATAAGCCTTGCACCATTTTCATCTGGACGTGCCTTCCTCCTCACCTTTGACCTCTGGTCAGCATCACCTGTGGTGATTATTGTTAACATGGTATGACAGTTTTTTGCTTGATTTGAATAATCAATTTGACATCAGTTTAAATTAGATGCATTTACTTCACTTTACTTTTACCTTCACACAAACCTTCGCACTGAATTGTGCCCCCTTGTGGTTGCATTCACAATGTAAAAATACAAAATTATAATACTACGCTCTCTTCACTGGCTGCCTGTGTCTTTTAAAATAATTTTTAAGATTTAACTTTTGGTTTTTAAATGTTTGAGTGGTCTCAGTATCTTTCTGAGCTTTTACATGTTTATCGTCCACGTCAAATCCTGAGATCTGAAGATCAAATGCTTTTATTGGCTCCCAGGACTCGGCGTGTGATGCGGGGAGACAGAGCCTTTTCAGTGGCGGTTCCTAAACTCTGGAATATTCTCCCCTTTTCTGTGAGGTCTGCCAGAACCGTCTGTAATTTAAAACACTTTTAAAACTCATTTTTTCCCTCAGGCTTTTAACTCCAGTGAGCAAATGTAGTGGGCCAGTTTGTTCATTTTATTCTTTTATTGTTTTATAACTTTTATTGTTTAATTGATTTAATTGTCTAATTTTTATTGTTTCTTTATTGTATCATATTGTTTGTGATTGTATTTAATTTTATGTTATGCAGTTTGGTTGCCTCTGCTTTTTTAAGTGCTAAACAAATAGTGAATTGATTAATTCATTTTTTATTTTTTTCATTTCATTTTTTTCACTAACACACACATTTTTGTATGTATTTTTCTTATTGTTTTAGACATCAAAGGTGTAATTTAAATTTTTGATGTTCTTTAATCTGCTAACTAGTCACATAAGTATTACTGAAAAAAAAAAAAAAAAAATCATTGTTAAAAAAAAAAACAACTGTTATGACTTGGGATGCAATGATTCACTTTAACCAAAATTTGGCTTAAATCTCGATTTTTGTTTCACGGTTTTGTTCGGTTTGATATATGATACAAAACAACAACAAAAAAATACAAATTCAGAAGAAATCCTTTTTTCAATTGTTTAATAAGTAAGTAACAATAAAGAAAAACCTTACAATTGTCTTATAAGTCTGGCATAATGTAACAAATCAATAAATAATAAATCTTTCTTAAACTAGCCTCATATGTGTTTGATACTCTCAACGCCAGTATGCAGGGATGCAATGATTCACTTTCCCCGTGATTCGGTTCAGTGGTGTGACACAGTTCCATTTTAAACAGCATCCTTATGAGACATGGTCTAACCTGGAGTCGTAATCGAACCACAAGAACACACAATGAAACAAAAACAAAACAACAAACAGGTTCTCATTCAGAACGAACTTGAACCTGTATTTTTAGGAATCTTTGCCTCCTTCAATGTTTTACGAGCAGATCTCACAGCCATGCATCGTAGACTCAACCTTTGTCTTTTGTGATCTCCACCTCAGAGTGAGGTGAATCTCAACAATACTATCTAACCCATGGGGCCTGCAGGGAGAAAAATTAGAGGTCTTCTTTTGGATGATGGAATTTATGATTTTTTTTTAAGGAAATTAATTAAAGAAAGAAGCCAATCAGTTCTGGAAGACTGTTTGACCTTTGACACCCACTGTCACTAAGTCAAGTATTCAAAGAATAGAATAGAATTCAAAGAATATTCTGCCAATGCGTCGAGAACGTTTGACTCACTTCCTGGGAGCAATTTTTCTTCTTTAGTTATGCTTATTAATAACTTTAAAAGTTGCATTTATTTAATTTTTCTACTCTCCTGAAATTTTCATATAAGACTTGACTCCTCAGGTGGAGTGCCGTCACACTTCCATATTCCTTCCTGAGGTTGATGCAGTTCTGAAAGTAGCAAAGGTTGCAGTTCCTTAAATGACCACTGGAGGCTCGTGTGAGAAGGGAACACATTTGAATTCCCTCCCATGTTAGGTTATTCTTTACATCAAAAGTGAACTAATTTGCATTTACATTTGAAAAAAAAAACGCCTGTGTTTACTGTCGTATATTTTCCATAATAACCAGTTAAATTAGACCTTAAATTAGACCTTGGGCGTCACCCGCTCCGGCTGCGGGGTCTTGGGGGGTGTGGGGGGGGGGTCTGTCGGCCCTGTCTTGTGGGGGGGCTTTCCGGGGGGGGGGGGGCACCATGGGTACGGGGCCTTGGGGGTTTGACGGGTCGGGGTCTCCGCTGGTGGCAATCGGCGGTTGCCCCGGCCGGTTGGCTGCCTTGGTCCCGTCGAGGCCTGACCAGAGCTTCCTCGGGGCCGGCGCCTGGGGGTGGGGGCCTGGGCTTGCTCCGGGGGGGGGCGGCGCTTTCTGGCTCCTCTCTCTCTGTGTGGGGTGGGTCGTGCTGGGCCTGGGGCGTCGGTGCCTCGGGGGATGGGGCCCCGAAGCTGGGGGACCTGGGCCTTATGCTGGGGGGGGCTGGGGGACGGATGTTTGACCACTGGGAGACAGTCTGCCAGCTGTCCCCAACTCACCCCCTTCCTCATATAATCTCATATTAGGGTGAGGGGGTGGGGGGTTTAGCCTGCGATGCGCTTTGGGGGGGGGGCTACTTGGCAGTGGTCTCCCTCCCATGGTTGCCGTATGGAATGGGCCCCCCCTCTCTCGGTTTTATTTGCACCTTAGACATGTAGGGCCCTTGGTAGGGGGGGTGCTTGGACATCACTGCCAGCAAGCAGCAGATGTCCTCCTAGCACCCTACCCGCCAATTTTAACCGCACCTTAGACATTTAGGGACCCTTGGTGGGGAGGGTGAGGGGACATTACTGTGAGTAATCAGGGAATGTCCTCTCCGTGCCCTACCCACCAATTTTAACTACACCCCCCTAGTACACACACCTTTTTACTTCTCATAATATACATTCAAACACAAACACACACACATGCACACATACACCCTTACGAACACAAGCACACACATTATACAAGGAAGGTGGGTCCAAGGTCCGTCTGTCCCCTACCCCATCCCTGGTGGGGGGTACTGGGCCCTTGGCAGCGGCGGCCGTGTCCCCTGGGTGCCGGTTTCCTGGGCCCGGCGGGGCTCTCTCCGCGCAGGGAGGGAGTTCACATTACACCTGAGCCGGGGGTGTCCGTGTCCTTGTGGTGTGGGTTCGGGTTTTTGCCCCTGGGCGTTGGCCCCCCGCCCACATTCCAACTGTGGCCGAGCCTGGTCGGGCCATGTTAACAACACTCCTTGTGGGCCCCTCTTCTCTCCGGGGTGCCCCCCTCCTGGGCGGGGCCGGCTGTCCCCTGCCTTGCTCCTTCCTGGACCAACCGTAGGCCGGGTGGGTGGCTGCCTGGAGTGCAGAGCGGGTCTCCCTTGGGGGGTCCTGGCTCGTACCTGGGGTTGGGGCGGGGGGATGCCCGGAACTCCTGGGTGGTGACGAGGTGCTCGTCTGGGGCTGTGGGCGCTCTTCTCGGGTGGGGGCCTGCGTTGGGCCCTCCTGGTGCGGCGGGGGGGCTGTTCCCCTGGTTGGGCTGGGGCGGCGCTCTCTTCCCCCCATGCCTCCCTGCTCTCTGGCTCTGGGGGCCTCGTGGTGATCCTGCTGGCCCTGGCCGGGGTGGCGGATGCGGTCGCCCGGGGGGTGGTTGTTCTCTGCCTGCTGCCGGGTGGCGTTGGGAGTTCCGGCTGCCGCTGCTGCTGCGGCGGGGGTCTTGGTGTGGGGATGGCGGGTCGCCCCTCCCTCCTTCTTTTCACATTCCACCATTCATTTAGAAGAACATAAACACTCACCTGAACACAGGTGTTAGCTCACCTTTGTACTAATAATTTGCAGGATTGAATGAATGAAATATTTCACACTGGTTGGTTTAGGGGCATAGGTATGCGTGTGTGAACAATATCTGTATTTTGTGCATGTTTTGTGTACATGTTGACATGTGGACATCTTTGCAGTTAGCAGGTGTGTTTATAACATCTGGATGTGTGTGTGGACAGGCCCCGCCCTTTGAGATGTGTATTGCACTTGAACCTTACCGTAATGATGGACATCCAGTAGGGTTGTTGCTTTAGGCTGCTTCATGGTTCTACCCCCCCCCCCCCTCCTATTGTCACCCTCCTCTCCCCCCTCCTCTCTAACATCCCTCTCTCTTCTTCCCTCCTTTCCTTTTCCGTCCGGTCCAGCACCAAAGATTTTCTAACATGATGGAATTTAATAAAGTTTGGCCTCAACTACAAAAGGGGTTTATTCAGACATTCCTCTGGTTTGTCTGAAGATTAATAACCCCTGTTGTTAAAGCAAAATATGTCCAACACAAGAGGCCTTCAGCTCTCATCTGTTTGCCCAGCTGTCGGACAGAACAAGTTTAGAAAAAAAAAAAAAAAAAAAAAAAAAAAAGAATTAGACCTTTTCATTTTATTAGATCTTAAATTTCTGCCTTGCTTCTGCCCTCTAATTCATTTCTGTATAACAAGAGGGGCATTAAAGGACATAGAAATTACTGCTCTGCCCAATAAACACAGCTTGAAAAGGTCCTACTGTTTGCTGCAATGCGGAGAGGGAACATTCCATGTAAGCTTCATTACACCTATTCAGTCACAGCATATTCAGATTTTCTACTTGGTCTAAGATGACCAACAGCATCACTGCAAAAACAATAATCTGGGTCAGCTCAGATACTGTTTGGGAGACAAATTGACCTGATGACAAAGAAACTCTGCAGAAGGAACGGCACAGTTTAACATTGTTAGGTGTTATAAACGTTTGAATTGACTTGTGAAACAGCTCAAATACATGAGAGACAGGAAGGTAAAGCAGATATGTCATTATTTTCCTATATTTAACTTTTTCATAGTGTTTTTTAATGAACACATGACAACAGAGGGGTTTTGAGATGCTAAAAGGGGGTTTGCATATTGACAAAAAAATAAATAAAAGAAATTATGAGGTGGTTGATCATTAGTTTTATTGGTCATCCCATAAACCAGTATTTGTTTAAAAACATTAAATTTGTTAATTCAGTTCAATTTAAGTAAAACTTTATTAAGCCCAAAGGGGAAATTAGAAGTCAAAACTGATAAAAAGATTCAAAGAGTTGATTAATGATTGATTTGTTAAAGACTAATGAACAGTGCAGGTGGACTTTCCCTGTAAGAATGAATGAATTCCAACAGCAGAACCATTGTTGTTCTCTTTTATCATTACATGCACTGGAGAGGTTTGGTCTAATTTACTTTGCAGGGCACTAAAATGCAAATTCATGTGGAAAAATGCAGCCATGGACATCTTTGGGGGCTCTACCAACATTCACAGAGCCACATTTGAGTTTACAACACACGACGTGGTTGTGCTCTGCCTCCTGCAGAGCTGCAGTGTTTCTGAAAAATGTTTAAAAAGTGGTTTATTTCTTAAAAAATGCATTTAAAGCAATCATGTCACACTTCAACTCCCTCATGTTTTAAGCCGTGACAAAAAAATTACATCGTCTTCATCGCTGGTCTTCATCTGCTGAAGATTTAATTTTTTTGACCCTATTTTCTCCCTCTCTATTTGTTCCACTTTCTGTCTCATTTAATTCTTTTCACTTCAAAGAGGTTCAGATAGGAATTTTCCACTCCTCTTTTTTTCCAGTGGATCCCAGAAAAAGGAGAAAAAACAAGTTTTAATGCAGACAAAGAAGGTTTCTGATGCAAAAACTTAAACATCTAATATTTAACCACCTTCAACTTACACACTTTTTTTTTTAAATCACAACCACTCAGTTGGAAAATTGCAAAACGGCACATGAACTTTCCACCACCCACATTTTCATTATGTCTCTGACCTCTTTTATACAAGAAGGGGAATAACAGAGCGCCTCTCAGGGGGTCACGTCTCCAGTGACAAACATTTGATCAAGATTGTGTCTCTGCAAAAATGTTCCACAGCTCTGCTCTCCATTTGTAATCCATCAACCAGAAAGCAAAGACCATAAATGTCTTGTTTTCACAGCAACTATGCCTTGTTGAGAGGTTTTATACTCATCTCCTTCTGTCTTTGAAACCAGCAAAGAAAAAAACAGCAAGGGTTTAAAGCTGTATTGTGCACATAGAACAGTTTCTAAGGTTTCAATTGGAAAAATTGACATGGATGAAAAAAAAAATCCTTCAAGTGATTAATTGAATAGTAAATGAAAAAAACAACTGTATGCAGAAATGCTGAAATGCTGTTAAATCTAAATATTGAAAATTAACATTTTAGGTTCATTAAAAACAACTGTGTCCATCTTCCTTTAGGTGTAAACCCAAGATACATAGACACATTGGAGAGATAATCTCTGACATCACCCTTAAATTCTACAAAAAATAAATAAAGAAATAAAAAACTCTGCTAAACTGTTAAACTGATAACTGAACAAAAAAAAAACAGGATCTTCCCTCAGTTACCTTAAATGGAAGAAAAATAAAATAAGTCAAAATCATAATATGAATAATACATTTTCATTAATGATTACAAAAAATTAACTAATGAAGAAATAACCATTGAATAATAACAAAAGGAATTTCCAATATCCGTGTACACACATATAACCACACACATAAATAAACATATGTGACACACATCATCATATACTTATAAAGCTCTTTACCGCCTTCTCAGAAGGCCCAAAGTGCTTTACATTCACAGTCCCATTCATCCATACACACACTTACACACTGCTGGCCGCTCTGCTGCCGAACACTGGTGCCAACCTATAACCACCAGGAGCAAGGTGGGGTTCGTTGTTGTGCCCATGCGGGAACTTGCAATTTTCCTATCAGAGGTCGACCGCTCTACCTCTGCCCCACGGCCGCCCTATATTCTTATTTGGATACTTGCATCCCCACACAACTCTATATTTTTTCTTAAACTTCTTTATGACTAGACATCCTATTAAGTGTAAACTGGTTCTGCTCCACAGCTTTGCTCCACAAAAGTATATTTTGTGTTTATTAAATTTAACTTTTTCCCTGAAATTTAATGAACATTTTTTAATTTAAAAAAAAAAAAATTAAAATGTAAAATTGGTATTGCTTTTTTTAAGTCTTGAACATGAATTCCCTCAAACTTTTATGCAATAGGAAAAATAAAGTAACTAGATGATAGAGAATGATGTGATACCAATATGATGACATGATAACTGGTCATAGACATGAAGGAGGCCCAACAAAGGTAATCCTTGGTTGATTTAAGTGAAGAACAAAATGGAAGTGAGAGGGTTAAGCTGGCTCTGTGTTCCTAATCTCTCTTCACACAAAACGTCTTCCTTCACTGTGAACAGACGGCCGGTGGCTGTTAAGTCTCAGCACATAAGAGGGTCAGACTGCTGTGGAAACTGTCAGATTGAAAGACAAGGTGTAGTACAGTTAAATGACTGTAGTGGGTGGTGGATGCCCTGCAGTATGACATGCTGGGACAATCACAGGCTCTTTCTATCCTGATCCTCTGCAGTCGCTGCACTGAATCAAATGTGCAGCAGCCTGTTTCACATAGAAGTATCCTTAACCAACAGACCTGGATGGATACTGTTGGTTTTTTGTCTCCACTTGTGTTGAGGTGTGATGTTGTTTTTTTTTCGATATTCTGAGCTACAATTTGCAAATATCTGTTATTTAACATGATGGAAATGGGGATATTTAAGATTGAAAATGCAGAGTTCACAAGTTTAAAAATATTTATTTCAAAAACATAGATATTTTAAATACCTTTGTGTTGTTCTGATCTATGCAAACAAAGTAAACTTTCTTTTAAATCATCAAGATTTGTCAGAGATGTCTCAACGGAATTGATCTCATTTAAACTTTGATTGCTCACGCTAGTGTTACACTGCAGCCTCTGAACTGAGCAGCATGATGGCTGGATCACTATCACGAGCATTGAGCTTGACTCTCTGCTCATTGATCCCGGACTCCATGCTCTTGGGATAAATGGGATCAGCTCATAATTCATAGACTAATCTGCAAATACTGTGTGAGATCCTGAGATACAAAAATTAAAAACAAAGGATACACGTATTCCATAAACTATGAACTATACAACACCCACATTAAGGAGATGTGTGTTTTTCATGTGTCAGCACATCAAGAGAGAAGGGGGGCTCCTGGTGGCAAAAGAGGGAAGCACTATTAATTGATTTTAGGGCAGAAGGTGACCAATGGTGAAAAAATTAGAGAAAAATTAAAGATGGATAAAGACATAACAACACTTTTTAGCAAAAGCTTTCTGACCAGTTGTTATGGCAGGAAGGACAAACAAAAATGTTTATTTTTATAATACAAAGTAGATAATTTCCAGTAGTAGAAATATATTTTTTATTGATTGTTGAATTTAAATACATTTTGATGATTATTTTCCATATTATATTTGTTTGTTTGCAGCATCCCAAAGATAATGGGTTTATGAAAAACACAACAAAAACACATTTTGTGTTTGTGCATCTCCACAAATACACTAAACACTTGTGACCCAGCATTTGAAAATAGGCATTTCAAGTCTGCACTTATTATGTCATTTGCAGTTTCTCTTAGGTCTATAAGAGGATTTTCAGACGCTGAACATTTGGCCATTCTGAACGCAATTTCTCTGCTGTTAATCCAGAATGCTTTGTATGAATTATCTTTTTGCGAGTAATAAAGGCTGCAGTCACTCTTGAATAACTCCACTTAAGGTTGGAAATGAACAGAAAATAAATGTAAAATCTTTTTATTTTGGTCTGCCAACACGTAAACAGATCATCCATTTTCTTAACCCAGTATATTGCTTTTGGGGGCACAGGGTTGCTGGAGCCTGTCCTGGTTACTGATGGGCGAAGGTGGGGTACACCCTGGACAGGTCACCAGTCTGTCACAGGACACACTTTACAGTAACTAATCAACCTTTGAAGCATGTTTTTGGACTGTGGGAGGAAGCGCGAGCCCCCCGGAGAAAACCCACACATGGACAGGGAAAACATGCAAACTCCACACAGAAAAGGTCCCATCTAATTATTCTATATTTTCTATATTTGTCTTAGAAAATGTTTTAAAACACAATTAAACCTTCCTGCAAGATTTCCTTGTTCATATGAAATGTTTTTAAAAAGAGAGAAATTACGAATGTGAGTAAAGATTTTAAATATGCATGAAAAAAGTCTATAATCTTTGGGGATTGGGCTCTGAGCCGATGACGTCTTGCATAGTTTGGAGGAATTCGGACGATAGATCAGTGAGCCCCAGAGCCTGGACCCTGATGGTGTTTAGAGGCCAGACAAAGTATGACTCAGGTGG
Source organism: Oryzias curvinotus (assembly GCA_023969325.1). Classification (NCBI taxonomy): domain Eukaryota; kingdom Metazoa; phylum Chordata; class Actinopteri; order Beloniformes; family Adrianichthyidae; genus Oryzias; species Oryzias curvinotus. The sequence continues at coordinate 32,132,887 of CM043722.1, forward strand.
AGAACAGGGTTGAGGCCCAGCGAACCTTCTAGCAGAGACAACCATCCATGAATTTAAAGGTAAAAATCTGATTGGCTGAGAAGAAAGGCAGGTTATTTAGATATTGGTTTTAATTGTAGGCCTAAAGGATAATGGTGAGTAGAATGACAGAACAACCAGCATACCCAAAGTGAGGTACATTTTTCTTTTAGAAACTGTGCCAAAGCTTCACTACTTTACTTATTTTGACTTTCACACTAAATCTTTGACTTACTTACTGTAAAAACCCGCAATACAACCTGAATTAACAACAATATTTAACGTGCAAGTGGCAAAAGAAAACATCCTTAAAAAAATGGCAAAAACAGTTTAAAGATATTTAAGTAGTTTTTTTCTTTTTCATTTTCCACATAACAGTTTGGTACAAACAAACATGCAAAAAAATAAATACAAAACATTATTTCGAATGAACGCTATAGGTGATGATGTCGCTTTCAGAGCATCCAGAAAGGTAGTTTTCCATCAAGGCGGACATTCAATATTTATAGTTCCGCTCGTTTCACCAAGAAGAGGACTGATTTCTGAAATTGTTGCAGCTGCTAAATGCAGTCACAGGATGGCGCCAGTGTGCTGTCAAACACAATTACCCCAGCTATACCGTTGAATCCTGCATGAACCCCACAGCTTTTCAGTCTTTGTAACAGTATTAAATGGATGTACAGACAAAGCATGAAGTCCTCACCAGCCTTTTGAAGCTGTTTATGATCTGTTTTTTTCCTCTTAAAATGACATTTTGCTTCCCATAAAGGCACATTTATATTGTACAATGACTGTTTGTATAAATTTCTATTTTTTTTTTTTCCCTTTTGTGCATTTACTGAACTGTACTCATGAATGCACCACGCTGAACCTTTTGGGCAATTTTAAGATCATGCACAATTTAAAATGTTATGAAGGTTACTGCAAAAGCAAAATGCAAGGTTCTTCCAAACGTGTAAACCTCAAAAGCGTTTTGTTCTTTTACAAATTTTAAATTCTATCTCTTTCCCAAAGAGCTTTGCAGTGTTTCATGTCCTGTGTTTTTGCGATCAGGCTTTGCAATGGATATTTGTGCACACAGTGGGGTTTGCTGCCTATGGCTACATGCTGCTGAGAAACGGAGGAGGTTGCACTGTGAATCAGAAGTGGTGAAACTGTTAAAATAGTCTGTTTTTTGTTAAAAAAAAAAAAGAGAAAGCATGTTGTGTTCAAAGAAAGGTAGGGGGAGTGGGCACCGTGGACTTGTTGCCTGGTCTAAGTAGATATGACAGGTTTTCACCCAAGAGAACACTTGGTGTGACACATAAGAGGCTCGCCGGGCCATCTGTCACATGGTCCTGCAACTTAAGAAAACACACATGTTATGGTCGCACACATGGCCAGTACTAATTCTGCCTATGACAAAGCACACACACATACAGCAAACATACAAACAAACACTTTTATGTCAGGAGAAAGTCTGTTTTTTTATTTTATTTTACCAAAAGAGGAGTTTGAAGGTAAGTAAAATCTCAAAGAAGGTGTAAGTGCAAAGCTAAAAAAAAGGAAAATCTTAAAAAATACAGTAAATACCTCTTAAGTGAGGCATGGTGAAGGTACACCATAGGCCCACACAGCCTTCAAGTTTTCTTGCATCCAACCTTTTTTTTTTCTTTCATGTTTCAAGATATTAACATTGTTTGCACATTACACCATTAACTAAATATGCAGGAGATATCCATTTGGAAGAGCATAGCTAGAGGAATTCTCTGCACTGTCACTATGTTGTGATAAAAAAATAATAATAATCATATTTGACACTGCCACATCCTCCAGAAACAACTTCAGCTGTCAGGCCTCTTTTGCGGTGCTCCCATCCCCGAAGCCTTTTTGTTTAATTTTCAGCCTCTAGCTGCCGTCAGCCTCCCTTCAGACTGAGCAAAAGTGATGTTATATTTTTGAATGAATAATGGGATAATATGCATGAAATCAGGGATGATTGTCTCTGTTACACGAACCGCAACCTCCCAGTTAAATTCCGAGCACAGCGTCTCACGTGATGCCGGTGTCTACCTGATCTACAAAGGGAAATTCAATGGAAGAAGCAGAGCTGTGGAGCATATCCCATTATTGAACAAGCCAAAGGCCAGCCCGTGTAGGAGAAAAACCATCTTTTCATGCACTGTAGTTGCAAGCTATTGTACATAGGCATAAATTTATGGGCCTAAAACTGCTTCTTGGGCAATAAACAGTGAGGGAAAGAGGAGAGTATAGATCACAGCGTTCTACTTATAAATCCATGGGATGCAAACTCCCTTTTATGTGAGCAGTGTTCTTAGCCTGGAAACACTGACAGAACAGTCATTTGGAATGAAAATCAGTGGCAGAAAGTGTACCGTAGGGTTCTTGATGTGTGCGATGTGGGAGCATGTGAAGGGCGGACACAATGCTGACTTTGGCTTAAAGCCTCTGGCATCCTGACTTTTCCCACATGGCAATGCATTATGGCAACACTTTCCAGTCCCTGCATAGTACAAGAGAAAATGTCACAACAAATGAGAGTTAGTGTGTACTGTGATCTGATTGAAAAGTTTGAGGGTAAAAGTGTAGCCTCGATTCTGCAAAGAAAAAAACAAAACAAATCGTCCTCAACACGGTGAAATGCTCACATAAAAAAACAAAAAAGCAGAAGGTGACAAAATCTCTGAAGCACAAATTGTTTTAAGCGCCTTTCTTGCTGTGCATGAATAATTAAGTGCCTTTGTTCATGTGCCATCTTCTCTGATATAATTCAATCCATAGTCACTAAGTAGCACATGCTTATCACTGAGCCTGTCACTTAAAATCATTAGCATAAGCGCCGATGATGCAGCACAAACTTTGACAGCCTTCTTTGCCTTCTTGTTTTTCTCAAACTTAGCCACGCTCTTCGATCAAAGTGACTCCTTCTAACACAAACTGCCTTCAGAACCATCACTGCAATAATGAGAAAAATATTCGGGATTACTCTGGCAAACTGAAAACCCTCAGCCATATCACACAATGTTCCAAGTCTGACTTCTAAGCAGCTTTGAGTGTGTGATAGTCAGTAAATTCAATTATTAGTTTGTAGCAACTTTCAATAAAATACAGATCTTTTAAGATTTGTTTGGAGTGCATCATGCTTTATTTTGTTTGTCTCCGTTGCAATTCTTTGGTGCAAGAGCTGAGAGAGGATTTTCCTCCAAAACAACAAGTGATATCATTTGAATACTATATTGATACAACGATTTCCTGAGAAAATAATCTACAGATTAAGTCCAGAAAAACACAACTACAGACTGTGCTTAAGGAATATATCATGCAAAAGCACCATTTTTGAGCTTTTAAGTGTATTATAATGTTAATTCCTCACCAAACACAACCCCAAATTGTTATTTTGATCAGATATCTGAGTATTCCTCTAAAAACCTGCGCTCACCTCCCAGTCCACGAAAATGAGCGGGTTCTCACATTGTGACGTAGACCAGTGAGAACCGCCCCATCCAGGAAGAGTATGTGCTGCCAGCACCGCCCCCAGGCTAACACACACACCCACTTTTTTTGCTGAGCTAGCTGTGATCGTCAAAAATGCTTACATTTTAAATGCACAGTATGCACATCCATCTTTGCAAAACTTCGGATGGTGTTTGTTTTTGTGAGCGAATTGCAGACACGCTGCCGAGGCCGGCTCTAGGTTGACATCATGAAATGGGCGGCACCCACAAGAAGCAAAGGCGGAGCCTCAGAGATTGAATCAGCTTACTTCCGGGTAGGAAAATGAGCTGCGAAAATAACTCATATTTAATAAAGCATACGTTCTTTAGGGTGTCACAGGTAATATATTATCATGCGTGTGGATATAGTTCACTCTTAAAGGCTTAGAAAAGGCCCTTTAAAAGGAAGTTTGCTTCCTGTCAGTTTCACAGCTGGGCTTTGTTAATTACCAAGCTTGTGTCATGTTGTTAACAGTCTTAACGTGTGTTTGCACGGTCTGAAGAATATGTGAGATATTTCTCCACAGTTATCCTTCACAATGCCCGTAAAGTAAAAGGTTGCTGTTAAGACACATCAGTCATATGTTTATTCCCAAGTGTTGAAATTTGCTTCTATACTGTCCTGACTTTGAAAAGGTTGAACTTTTTTTATGCGGAAAACTCAAAACACCCCAGAGTAACTAGAGACAAGGCAATCAGGAATCAAACCGATTTGTTGCCATGTCGCAAAGTGAGTAAAGGATCCACTTTCTTCAGGGAAACATTATCAGAGACATGGTGAAAATTCATTGGTGTCCTCTTGTTAGGTTGTTTTATCGTGACACTGTTTATGTAGGTTTGCACCTGTCTTGTTTTTCTAGTGTCAGCTTCTCACAAACAGAAAGCCATTGAAAAGCTGTGAAAATGTGTCCAAGTTGCACTCAGGGGTCCCATGATGAGCTGGAAAGCGGATTTAAGGAAAAGCAGAATAATTACTCCCACCAAGGGGAAACACGTTTTTATTTATATATTTTTATTCCAACAAGCAATTTCACTGAGAAGGTGCCAGGAATCCCCCCCTCTCTTTTTGCATTAAAACTTAAAAAAATGCCGTCTTTTATTTATTCTTTGCTCTTTGAATTTTCAGCCATAAACTAAGTTGCATGTTAGAATAATAACCACTTGAGTTCACAAGTCAGGCAGACACAGTGTCCTTGAGCTGCGTGCATTCAAGCACTGAAGGTCTTGCATTAGTCTCCAGAGACTACGGGTGACTAAAGATTAACTTCATCCCTGAACATTATGAGGTATGTCAGTATTATAATGAGAATGTCCCATCAAATTTCTTTTGACCTTTAGCTTGAATATTCCCTCTGTGTGTGTACTTTACAAAAAAATCAATACATATATCATGGTGCCATTTGTATTTTTTTTTTGTGCACAATTGCCGGTGGCCACAATTTGTGCTTCATCCGGCCCAAGTCAGGAACCTGTTAATATCTCTAAAAATATATAAGTTATGCTATTATTTATATGGTGCAAACTTATAAGTCTATCAAGTCTAGAAAGTCAGTAAGAAAAACTTTACATTTTTAACAGTTGAATCCATCCTAATCCTGATATCTATCATCATGCTTCCCTTTCTAACATTATATATGACAGAAATGCAAATAAATCAGCCGATTTTTTTTCCTCATTTCTGTCTGTATCTTTCCCTCTTACATGATTTGATATGCATCTCCGTACATGGTCCATGAATCATTTCATAAAATATTTAACTAACTTTTTGGCTATATGGTCCAATATTTTTACCTAAATGGATGCAATCAGGGGTCTACAATCTAAGGCTCCGGAGCAAATTCTAATGACAAAAAAAATATATAGGTCTGTAGTTTTGGTTAATTTGTTTTAGTTATAGTTAGTTACTTACCAAGGTTGTGGTTAAATAAGTTTTGTCGTTTATGTTTACATTTTTAACGTGTCAGATAACTAAGCAAAGTGAGAGTAAATGTTTATTTTACTGTCAGAGAGGTTTAGAATAATCTTAAAGCATGTTTGTATGGTGGATATTAGATATTTGCACTTTTAAGTTGATATATATATTTTTTTTAAAAGTTTACTGAAGCGCTGACTATATTTATGATACTACTAATCGACTGTTATGTCTTGGGGAATGTTCTGGAAATGATTAGTCATGACTTCACCCACCACCAGGGGGAGTCTCGCTGTTCTTCCTCATTGCAATAAACACCTGCATGAAGGACAGACGCATAAATCACTCTCGTGATTCTTTCTCCCCTGTTCTCAGGTAATGGTGACCAAATATTGATGTTTTGTTCAGAAAATATTATTGAAATGTGTAATTGTTAGCTTAGAGTTACTTTGGTGTGGAATTTGGAAATCTTTGGCAGTTTTATTTGAGATCGGATTTCATAATGGTTTTTCCTGAGTGAACGCGCACACCGCCATCTTGTGTCCAGTTTCAATTGAGGTTTGAAGGAACATTTATTTATGCATTTATTTTGTGGTTTTGTGAGCTCTTTTCTCAAAAGTGACAGTTGATGGAGCATTTATTATTTATGTATTTATTTTGTGATTTTATTATCTTTTATCAAAATTGAAAGTTACTCAAGGAATGTGTTTAAATGTTTTCTTATTTTTGTTACTATTGAATTGCAATAAACACCTGCATGAAGGACAGACGCATAAATCACTCTCGTGATTCTTTCTCCCCTGTTCTCAGGGGTATAACATTTGGAGGCACCGCTGGGATTGCTGCTTGGATGTCCGGTGTTCACAGCCTGTCCATTGAAGTCCAAGCCAGCTAAATCCCCTTAATACAACCCAGGCAAACTACAGAGAGGACGGCGTGGCTGTTAGCGGAGTGCTGGTAGCTGGAATAGAGTCCACCCTCCCTGAGACCGCTGAGAGATCATTGGGGATTGCAAAGACCAAGCAGCTCCGTGTGACACATCCCTGCAACACCCCCTCCTGTTGACTGCCATGACGACTGTTTTGGAAGAATTACGTGAGGAAGTTGTGGGTAAAATGCACACCCTATCCAAAGACGATCTAATATCAATCTGTGAGTTTCTATGCATATCAGCGAAAATAGATGTGAGCAGAAAAACACGACTCTCACTGCTCACACACATCTTGCTATACATCGAAAGAGAAGAAACAACAGAATTAGAGGATGAAGGCATGTCAGAACTGTTGCTACTTCAAGACAAAATTACTGAAATCATTAACGGCCCAGATACTGAAGTTGGCACAACTGAACAACTTGTTAATGAACCAGATAAAACAGGGCACACATATGAACAAGCAACTGTAGCTCTACCGATAACAGAGAAAGCTAATGGAACCAACAGCATAGTGGCTAATCTTCAGCCCCAGCTTAATAGCTGTCCGGTGAACACCCCATTTCCTTCAAATATGCAACAGCAACCCACCTTTTGGCAAAAAGATTTCAAAATATCAGGCCAAATAGGTGAACCAGGCCAAAAGGACAAACTGACGTTTTCAAGCCTTGCTCATCAAATCGAAAATGGATTAAGCAGAGGCTACTCAGAACTTGACATTGTAGATGCAGTCATTAGAGCTATTCTGCCAGGTCTACAGCTACGCAGCTATCTGGAGGGAAAGGCCCAGCTGACTCTTCCTACTCTACGACGCATATTGCGTTCTCATTTTCAAGAGAAGAGCGCCACTGAGCTTTACAAACAACTTGCATCAGAGGTGCAACTTCAAAAAGAGACTGCTCAAAGCTTCCTGATTAGAGTTCTAGACTTAAAGCAGAAAGTCCTGTTTGCATCTCAAGAGTCAGAGTCTGGACTCAAATATGATCCAGCTTTGGTCCAGCGTATGTGCTTGCACACAATACTGACAGGCCTTCAGAGTGACAGTGTCAGGATAGATTTACAGCCCCTCCTGATAGACTCCAATACTCCTGATGAGCTTTTACTAGAAAGATTAAATATAGCTTGTGCCAACGAGACAGAAAGAAAGAACAAGAAAAGATGCTTAACATCACAGTCATCCACAAATGTGAATGTGGTTCAGTCAGAGGAAACATTGCATGCTAAGTGTCCACCAAAAGAGGTCAAAGCTAAAATACCACCTGATTTTTTGACAGAACTAGCAGAGCTGAAAACAGGGATGGCTTCTCTAAAAGGCCTTAGTGCAGAAATAGCACAAATTAAGGAGACATTACAGCAGCCAGGGCCAAGCACACGATACCTCCAGCCACCAGTAATGCAGCCTGTTAGGGACCAGCAGCAATACTACAGTTACCAGTATCCCCACCAAAGGCCTGCTCCACCGGCCACTTTGCATCCAGCTCGCTACTATTCACCCCGCCCAGCTCATCTTCAGAGAAGATGCCATGTCTGCCAGCAAACTGGAGCCCATGAACGCTGCACACACTGCTACTTCTGTGGGAGTGGAGAACATTTTCAGGCCGGATGTAAATTCAGAGGCACGAGACCAGTAAGAGAGGACCATTTAAACGGGCAAAGGTTACCACAGAGGGACGAGTGTTAACTATCACCCATAAGTCCCAACAATGTTCCCATTGTAAAAAAACGGATCCCACAAACAATCTGAGACGTTGTTCATCATGTAAAAAGACATTTTATTGTACTAAAGCATGCCAAAGACAACACTGGGGTGAACACAAGAGACAATGTAATGAGTTTAAGATTGGAGATGAAACTAAGACTGCCCATGTACCCCTGCCACCAGCCCAATTAAACAATCCTCACAAAGTTACATCACTTGTTGGCAAGCAATGTCTCGTTGAGTGTCTCCTCGATGGCAACAGACTTCAGGCTCTGTGGGATTCGGGCTCACAAGTCTCTATTATTGATGAGAGATGGAAAGCCGACTATTTGCCGCACACAGAGTTGAGAGATGTTGCGGAGATTGTGGACTCACCTGAGCAGTTAACTCTGGCTGCAGCAAACGGAACCAATGTACCTTATCTTGGATGGATTGAAACAACCTTCCAGCTGGTCTCCAACACAGATAAAGCCGAAAAACTGATCATTCCAATGCTGGTCATGAAAGGTGGGCACCTGTCACATCCCATTGTAGGTTATAATGTCATTGAGTACATCCTGAATAAGACTGAGAAAGCAAAACTATACCCAACAGTAAGAAAATCTTTCCCCATGTTTAAAAGACAAAAAGTAAAAGCTTTTATAAAGGCTGTTAGTGCAGACAGAGTGGATGAGTTTAAAGTAAAGACTAAAAAAAACTGCATAACTGTTCCCAAACAAAGTCGTCTAGAAATCGAGTGTCGTGTTGCCGCACAGCCTTTCAAAGAGGACATGACTGTGTTATTTGAACCTGATTTAAACCCTCATTGGCCAGATAACCTTGAGTTTTTTGATACTCTGGTTAAAATAAAAAAACATTCTCTGCCTGTCATTACAGTTGATGTCTCAAACCCAACTGATCATGATATCCTCCTTTCAGGTCGTACAGTCGTTGGTACAGTTCAAACTATTACAGCTGTTTTACCAGCCCAAATGTTTGAGAAAACTTCATCTATAGCTACTGTTCATCACATGAGCACACAGATTTCCTGTAGCGCCAGTGAAAAATGGGACCCACCTATAGATCTCAGCCACCTTCAAGAAGAGCAGAGATTAGTTGTCAAGCAGATGCTCAGTGAAGAATGTGAGTCATTTTCAAAATCAGAGAATGACATAGGCTGTATTGAGAACCTAAACATGACTATTTCACTTAAAGACCACGAGCCGGTAAAACGCACCTACATATCAGTGCCACGCCCACTGTACCAAGAGATGAAAAATCATTTGCATGATCTGATAGCACAAGGCTGGGTTAGAAAGTCCAACTCTTCATACTCCTCGCCCGTTGTGTGTGTTAGAAAAAAGGATGGTACATTGCGAGTGTGCATAGATTATAGAGACTTGAACAGAAAGACCCACCCAGACCGCCAGCCCATACCGCGAGTCCAGGACATCATGGACAGCCTCGGGGGTAATTCCTGGTTCTCCCTTCTAGACCAGGGAAAAGCATACCACCAAGGGTTCATGTCAGAGGAAAGTCGCTCACTCACAGCTTTTGTGACCCCCTGGGGGTTGTATGAGTGGATACGTATCCCCTTTGGACTAATGAATGCCCCAGCCGCCTTCCAACGGTGTATGGAAGAATGCTTGGATGGACTCCGTGATAACATTTGTATCCCATACCTGGACGACACATTGGTCTATAGCAAAACATTCAAAGATCATGTGGAGGATGTGAGGAAAGTACTGCAACAACTCAGAGGGTTTGGCATAAAACTTAAGCCCAGTAAATGTGACATGTTCAAACCCGAAGTACGGTATCTGGGTAGAATTGTCTCAGCAGAGGGCAGCAGAGTTGACCCTGCCGATTTTGAAGCAGTTCGAGCACTCAAAGACATCAGACCACAAAATGTTGGACAGCTAAGAAAAATGTTAGGTCTCCTGTCCTACTACAGACAATACATAAAAGACTTTTCCAGAAAAGCAAGCTGTCTTTACGAACTGTTAAAAGCAGACAAAGGCACAGAGAATACAGAAACCACAAGAGGGACAAAGCAAAAACCCAAGAAAGCAAGTCAAGTTGTACCTTCAACAAAACAAATTGTGTGGACTGACCAGCATCAAAGTGCTCTGGAGGATCTTACTGACTGCTTGCTCCACCCACCAGTGCTTGGATTTCCGGATTTCACACAACCATTCATCGTGCACACTGACGCTTCACACAAAGGACTCGGAGCAGTGTTGTATCAAAAGCAAAACAGCAAGCTGCGAGTCATTGCTTATGGTTCTCGCACTTTAACAACAGCGGAGAAAAACTATCACTTCCATGCAGGCAAATTGGAGTTCCTAGCGTTGAAGTGGGCTATCACAGATAAATTTAGGGATTATTTGTACTATGCCCCAACATTCACTGTGTATAGTGATAACAACCCGCTCACATACATTCTGTCAACTGCAAAACTGAATGCAACAACATCACGCTGGGTTGCAGAGCTTGCTGATTTTAATTTCACCATAAAGTACAAACCAGGAAAACAAAATGGTGATGCTGATGCTTTATCAAGGATGCCTCTTGACGTAGAGACACTAATGAGAAACTGTTCTGAAGAGTTGCCTCCTGACACCATTGCAGCCACCATACAGGCCATTGAAGCCCAAAAGCAGTACCCTGCTACATGGACATTGTCAGCAGCAGCCATGTCAGTCACAGCGCAATGTGAGTCAGCTGAAGTGTCGATCCCGGCTATACCAGTGAAAGAGTTAAGTGACGCACAAACTTCTGATCCAGTTATAAGTCTTTTACTCCAGTGGAAACGATCAGGTTCAAAACCGCCCACCAAAGAGGTAAGAGCATTCGGTCCTAAGCCAAAATGTTTGTTCAGAGAATGGGAAAAGCTGGTGCTTGATAGTGATGGCATCCTTTACAGAGTTACATCCGTTCGTAAACAGCTAGTCCTACCAGAAAAGTACAAAGGAATAGTACTTGAAGAGTTGCACAATAAAATGGGTCACCAGGGCGTCGATCGCACAGTATCCTTAGTACGTGACCGTTTCTTCTGGCCATATATGCAATCAGACATTGAGCATTATGTGACCAAAGTGTGCTCCTGTATCAAGCAGAAAAAGCCCTGTCGTGACACAAGAGCCCCTTTAACAAACATTGTAACAACACAGCCCTTTGAACTGGTGTGCATAGATTTTCTACATCTGGACAAATGCAAAGGCGGATATGAGTACATCTTGGTGATTGTTGATCACTTCACACGCTTTGCACAAGCTTATGCCACCACCTCAAAGTCAGGGAAGACAGCTGCCAATATCATCTTCAATGACTATGCCTTAAAGTTTGGTTTCCCCTGTCGTATCCACCATGACCAAGGGGGTGAGTTTGAAAATCAGTTGTTCCGTCAGCTAACAAAACTCAGTGGAATAACTGGATCCAGGACAACACCTTATCACCCGATGGGGAATGGCCAAGTCAAACGTATGAACAGGACATTATTGCAGATGCTAAAGACACTAACTGAAAAACAAAAAAACAAGCTGGAAGGAATCCATCAACAAACTAATGTATGCATACAACTGCACTCGTTGTGAAGTTACAGGCTATTCACCGTTTTATCTACTGTTTGGAAGGACACCAAGACTTCCAGTAGACATGCTATTTGGACTGTATTCAGAGTCATGTTTTAGTGACCACAGAGACTATGCTGAGAAATGGAAAAAAGGCATGGATGAAGCATATGTCATTGCCAATGAACATGCTAGAAAATCTGCAGAAAAGAGCAAAAAATATTATGACACAAAAGTAACAAGTTCTGCACTGCAGCCGGGTGAACGAGTCCTGATTAAAAACCTGACACCAAGAGGGGGATCAGGTAAATTACGTGACTACTGGGAAGATGCCATTCACACAGTTGTGAGACAAATGGGGCCTGACCTCCCTATCTACGAGGTAAAACCAGAGAGAAGTAAAGGACGGTCTAGAGTGTTACACAGAAACCTGCTTATGTCATGTGATCACTTACCTTTTGAACCGGAAAAAGACAGTTCCACAGTACACAAACAGCAAACCAAAGACCAACCTGTTGAAGAATTTCAAGAGTCTGATGACGAGGATAGTGGTGATGGATATTTCTTTTATCAAGCAGTACCTCAGCTTCCAGTGACTCAATCATTAGACCCTACAGCTGAAACAGACTCCCCAGTGGTGGAACATCAGCCTTCAGCACCAGAGCCCGCTGCACCATCACCAGAGCTCCCGGGTGGTGACAACTTGGATGTGGTTGATTCACCGCCTGAGATGGAACCGAGAGAGGCAACAACTTCCGCGGCTGATGGTCAGGCTTTCAGCTCAACATCTAGCCCTTCTCCACCCTCGACTGTTGTAGTGGAGAAACCGGCAGTGGACACTACCCACCGACCGCATCGTGAGAGACACCCGCCAAGACGCATGACCTATGACCAGCTAGGCATTCCATCCTGCTACAGTGTCCAGCCCACACCACAACTGTTTCCTCTGTACCCAGGACTGGTCCAGTGGCTGCCAGCTTTACAGCCATACTATGCTCAGTTCCCTAGTATGTATGGACCTCAGCAAGCATAAATGGATGACATTTGGCTAGAGCGCACATGACGACTCTACTTAAAGACTCTTATTCAGCATGTGAAGGTGCTTTATGATAACCACAAACATTACATTGCCAATAGGAAAGGTTCATGCAAAGACTGGGCATAAATTCGACGGGACCTCAGCCTAATGACATGAAATGTGGTTACGTCACTGCGTAAAATTGTTAAGAGGCCTGAGATTTATTTTGTTGGTTTAATGTCGGGACGACATTTTTCTAGTGGGGGAGAGTATGGTGGATATTAGATATTTGCACTTTTAAGTTGATATATATATTTTTTTTAAAAGTTTACTGAAGCGCTGACTATATTTATGATACTACTAATCGACTGTTATGTCTTGGGGAATGTTCTGGAAATGATTAGTCATGACTTCACCCACCACCAGGGGGAGTCTCGCTGTTCTTCCTCATTGCAATAAACACCTGCATGAAGGACAGACGCATAAATCACTCTCGTGATTCTTTCTCCCCTGTTCTCAGGTAATGGTGACCAAATATTGATGTTTTGTTCAGAAAATATTATTGAAATGTGTAATTGTTAGCTTAGAGTTACTTTGGTGTGGAATTTGGAAATCTTTGGCAGTTTTATTTGAGATCGGATTTCATAATGGTTTTTCCTGAGTGAACGCGCACACCGCCATCTTGTGTCCAGTTTCAATTGAGGTTTGAAGGAACATTTATTTATGCATTTATTTTGTGGTTTTGTGAGCTCTTTTCTCAAAAGTGACAGTTGATGGAGCATTTATTATTTATGTATTTATTTTGTGATTTTATTATCTTTTATCAAAATTGAAAGTTACTCAAGGAATGTGTTTAAATGTTTTCTTATTTTTGTTACTATTGAATTGCAATAAACACCTGCATGAAGGACAGACGCATAAATCACTCTCGTGATTCTTTCTCCCCTGTTCTCAGGGGTATAACATTTGCTCTTATAGTCGTTGCTTTTTAAATGCAAAGTTCTTAAAGTATACAGTTGCATTTAAGAGTATAGATAAAAAAATAAAACAAAATTCTGCGCCAATTTTATCATGTTTATATTCAATAGTGAAAGGAGAAAAGGGCTGACGGTGCATCAAACTCAAAGACAGAAAATGTCATGTTTGACTGTCTTGCATTTTTTTATTCAAGCAAATGTGCTGCAGCAGGAGGATCTTATTTAAAACAAGGTCTATTTTATTTTGAAAAATGTGCATGTGCTGCTGCAAAAAGCACAAGTTAAACTTGTTTTGTGGTAAATGGCATACTGTATATAGCACTTTATATTTTCCCTTATATAGCACTTTACTACCTTTATAGGAAGGTAGTAAAGTGCTCACCCATGCCCACACACATTCACACACTGCTGCCAAACACTGGCGCCGGTTCAGTGTCTTGCCCAAGGACACATTGGGAAGCAAGACAGGAACCAAACCTGTGATTGGACGATCAGAAGACGATCATTCAACCCCCGCACCATTAACTTTTTTCTTGGCCGCATGAACCCAGAGGAAAGGTTAAGGTGAAAGGTTAGGATTATGGTTCCAGTTAGGGTTAAACCATCAAACAGTTTCTGAGCGTGGCTGTTTCTGCAGCTCACCGCTCCTCCAGCGGATGGATCAAATGCTGGGACTTAAACTTTAAGTTTAATTTTACGTGCGGCCAACACACCATCGCTAGCCGTTACACCTCTGGTTGGAACAAACTGTTTTTAAAATGGTTCGGACATTACAAAGGAGGCAGAACTCCCAGGAAATGTTGCTCATCTTTTCTAAATAATTTTTATTTTTAATATTTATGAATACATTACAAGGTTTACCATCTTGGAACAACAGCCGTATGGAAGCAAAACAAATTGCTTAAATTGTGCAATGTTGGTCACTAAGAGAAAGTGACATATTTTACCGCATGCAGGGATCAACTGGGTATCCGTTACAGATCGTGTGACAATTAGAAGAGAAACTAAAAAAGTTTGCTGAAAAGCGATTATTTACTTCCTAATCTATTTATACTTTTTACCAACATAATTGTGTTTGCATCTGTGGTTTTCCACTCATGCTGTCTCTCCCTGTGCTCGACAGATTCTTTTTTTAATTTTCTGCATCTTCTACATCCCTAATATATGGTCATAGTTTAAAAAAAAAAAATAATAACCTGTAAATGTTTCCTTTTGCTTTAAATCTTTGCTTGTTTATTAAGTGAAAGAGAAGTGTTTATGTGTTGTATCTATGTTATGCCTTTATTATTCTGTAGTCTTACATGCCCCTTTCACAAAGGTGCCCCACATTTTCGCGCTCATGTTCCACTTTTTTGCAACAACACTGTATCCAAGCACGTTTGGAGTGAAACACATTAGCATGCAATGTGCACAACCAACTCCCTGCAGACTCCCCCAACATTTGGCTTGTGAAGGCATTTCTTTGGGCCCAGACAAAAGTTTCTGAAATGGAAAAAAAGAAATGTTTTAATTCTGAGATGATACAAAAATTAATGTATTATCTGAAGACTAAGGCTGTATTACAGAGGTATAGTGTCTGAAGTACCAATAAGGAAACCTCCTGACAAAAAGTAATATCGCTGTTTGTATCAGCTGGAAGTAAATTGAAAAAAGAAGCAGGGAAACAGACCAAAATGAGAAAGAGGGAGCAATCTATGGCTGCTGCGAACGTACAAAACATTTCTTTCTGTGGTGGGGATGTTAGCAACATGCAGGAAGGTGTGTGTGTTGTGAAAATAACTGCTGCATCAAATATTCTATCTGGCTGTTTATACATTTATCTCCAACTGATTTTATACAGAAAAATGTCAATGGTAAACTTTTAAATTTACATCTTGTTATCAGTAACAAACTTTTTGGGGAGCTCTTCAGCAAACAATCTATCTTAAAAGCAACCAATAACACCGATGAGGATGCAGGAGTCCTCCAGTCTCACATGACTTACAGATATCTCAGTAGTACATTTACTTTCATGCAGTGCTTCTTTCTGAGTGCACCATAAATAATTGGATTATTTTTATTTATTTATTCAATTTTAACTAAGAAGAAAAATTGCACTTTGGTAAACACGTTTGTCAATGTTTAAAAAAGGATGTCAGGCAAAAAGCAAGAATATATAATGTCCTTATCTATTATATAAAATGTTTTTTTGGAGTCTGAGATGAACAATTACACAAACACTGTGAAAACTACAAAACACATCAGTATACAATCTGTACACATTTAGGTTTTTTTTACACCTCATGTTTAATATTACTCGATCGGTCAATTTTTGTCCTTTTTTGGGGTGTATTTTAAATGTTATAAGCCACTTGTCGTTACACATTTTATAATTACTTTATTGCAGCCAATCGACGATAAAAAAAACCTTCAGGAAATAAATTAAATCATTAAGAAAGAAAACATTTCAATTTAAATATCAAACCTAAGAATAGCCTGAAGGCTATTACAGCAATTGATTAGCTAACCTTGGAGTAACTTCTGCATCCGAACTTCTTCCCTACCCCTAAGGCTTCTCCCTACATTTATCCCTCCAAGCAGAGAGACAAAGAAAGAATAGTGTCTTTAAATTCAGACGTTACTACCGCTGGATGACGCCATCAATAGTCGTCGGACATCTACGTTAGCGCACAGCTGCCAGGGCTCGGAAAATATAAAATAACATTGGTTTATAACTTTAAAAAGTCATGCTGAAACAAAAATTCAATACTTATATTTAAATGTAAACTTTCAAATGCCCCTAAAATTGAAATAAAAGGGAGGAAAAAGAGGGTGAGGGAAGCAATTCGGATTCGGCCAAAGTGTTGTCCCAAGTCTCTGGTTCCAAGTACAAGTACTAACAAGTTATTCAAAGTTTAAAATAGGATGTCAGATAAAAGTAAGAAAATATATACCAAGTACATTCAAGGTTTTATATTTATTTCTTAACATAAAAGCTTGAGAAATGAGGAAAACAATGAATTCTCTGAATAATGACTTATCCAGACAAAACTATAATTCTGTGTACAGAGAGAAAGATGTGGACATCGCCTATCATTTATACATTTAAAAAAAAATATTTAGCTCACTTTACAATAAGAACTCTCCAATTTATAAATTCATGAACAAAAACGCCTTTGGTGAACTACAGGTCTACAAAATGCTTGTAAAAAGAAAAATAACATCTATAAGAACATTTTAACACAAAGGTCAAGAGAAACTGTACTCTACAATTGTCTGTATGTAAGCCACACATTACTTCATTGTGCTCAGATTTTATGCTCTTTTCCAGAAGACCGTAGTTAATGCAAAAAAGTCTCAAAAATATAACCTGTTCCATCACATTTAGCATGACCTCATATTCATGTTGTAACTAAAAAAGAAAGCCAACCATTCAACACTGCATGCTTAGTTTGCATTTGCGTAACAATTTCCAGCAAAGATTGAGATGAAAATTGAAAAACAAAGAACGAGTTACACAACATAGCTAGAAAAATGGGGGTGGGGGTGAAATTGAACGGCTGTCAACAGAATTCTGGGGGATTTGACAGATGACTTTGCATTGCGAAAAACCTGGTGAGTGCGCCGATAAAGTAATTTGAACTTTAGTTATGGCGTTGGCACTGACAGCTGTGCTTTCAACACCTGTGCTCTCATATGTGTCGTGCAGTGCCACCAAAAACCATTTTAATCTGTTAAAGTGCTCCCAGAACAGACTTTTCCACATATGCTGGTCTGTTTACTCCCAATGTTTCCTTCAGCTCATCTCAAGCTGCTAATTGTTTTAAGGTTGCATTAAAGTACCTGTTAGCTCATCAACCTTGCGTTATTCTGATATTTATTTATAGCCCTCTATGCCACTGGGCCACAGCTGGCTAATTTGCTTCTCCTTGTAAATCTGGGATGTTGAATGGCATCTGGCAGAAGGCTGACAAAAAACCATTGTGGTCAAATGCATAAAAAAGTATTTTTTTGATCAACTCAAACTAGAAGTCAGTGATTTTGATGCTTGTTCTGTCAGAGGAACTTCAATTTTCACGTTTCTCAGTGTTCATCAACACTTATATTCATTCGAGGAGCAGAGACATTTGTTCTGTGGAGGAGGAAACGACCAGATGAGTGATGTGGCCAGATGGAAATCTTTCTTGTTATGTAACCTCATCTATTATTCTTGGCTACTGTAAATTATTTTAGATTGCCCCAGACTCCCTGAAATACATGCTTCTGTCAGTTGGTTTTATGATGGAGCATCGGCCTGTGCTGCTACCGTGAATGGGACCTCCACCTGTTCTTCCTGCTGTAGCTGGAGCTGATGCACATTACAAAACAAGGAAATGGCTATAGCCTGTGATTTAACTCCCTTAAATACTCACACCAATCATCTTTTGATCTGTTTTAAAAGGGCCTATGTCATGCTTTTTTTAAGTCTTTCAGAATAAACTATAGGCCAAAAGTTTGGACACATCTTCTCATTCAAATAAATGGGAAGGTGTGTCCAAATTTTTGGTCTGTACTGTATCTCCATATAATTTACTTTTAGGACACGAAAGAACACATTTTTTATGAAATATTAGTTATTTCCCTGAGTTATTTTCCTACCTGGGTATAAAACGACTTGATCTCTGAGGCACCAGCTTTCGCTCTGTGTGGGTGTTGCCCATTTCACAACGTCAACCTAGAGTCAGCTGCGTCTCGCCCATAAAAACAAACAACATCCAAATTTTTGCAAAGATGGATGTATGTACTGTGCATTTAAAATGAAAGCATTTTTGGTGATCTCCGCTAGCTCTGTGAAGAAAATGGATGTTTCTGTTAGTCTGGGTGCGGTGCTGGCAGCGCAGTCTCTTCCTGGAAGGGGCTGTTCTCACTGGTCTATAACACAACGTAAGAACCCACTCATTTTTGTGGATTGGGAGGGGCTGGTGCTCAGAGAGGGTGGAGGAATTAGCATTATAATACATTTAATTTAATTTAGCTCAAAAAAATGATTTCATGTGAAATAGGCCCTTTAAAAGTGTTCCCAGTGGTCTTTTAATTATAATTGTAGCATAGGTTAAAAAAAAACAACATAATTTTATAGGACATGGTTTCTGTAGAGTGACAGTTGAAATTCCACTCTGAGTTGTAGGTAGGAAGGTTGGCGCTGAGCTACCTCCTTTGCCTCCCCGTTGCTGAAAAAAAAAAAGTGTAGCAGGGAGCTTGTGGCCCACCCACTGTAATTTCTGCATCACAGATTAGCTTTTCTTCTAACAGCATTTTTTCAACTGAGAGGTCTCGAGGCTGACTCCATAACATGCACTTGTTTATCATAATCGGTTTGTTATTCCTTGTTATTTTGCTCTTTGTAATTATGTAACTGTATTTTAGTTGCTGCTGCTGCTTGGCCAGGACTCCCTTGAAAAAGAAGTTTTTAATCTCAACGGGACTTTCCTGTTTAAATAAAGGTTAAATAAAATAAAGTAAAATAAAAATCTGCTACTGATTCACAACTATTTAAAGGAAGAAATACTCAGACATACAATTTAGAGCTGATTTTTTTTAAAATAAATGTCTTCTAGAATAAGATAAATGAACACGTTAAAAACACAACTTCTATGGGAGTGGTTCCTTACTGCGTAACAATTAAATATTATAAATATGTGGTAGTTTTTCTATTTTTTTTGTGTAGGTGATTGTTCTGGTTTGGCTTTTTTGTTGTTACATCTGTTGAAATGTCCATAGTTTTCTGGTTCATTTGAGTTCCTTCTCCTTTTCTTTTTTTGCATGTCTGCTGATTTGCTCCAGGTGTGTCATTCGCCAAACACCTGAGGCTCATTTTCCTCATCAGTTCATTTTTTTTGTTTAAGCTGGGTGTTTCCCCCCTGTCTTTATTTAGTACTTCATTTGTCTCTTTCATAGAAGCTAAAAAAATATTAAAGCCACATTTGATGTTCTTTTGGATGAGTAATTTTGGGAAATAAATGATCAAGCTGTCAGAACACCTGCGTTTGAATCCTCCTTCAGCTCAGCCTGTGATCTTCTCATCTGAGTTATTGTTGAAATGTCCATTCATGAGTAGAGTCACGGTAATTTTTGGACCCCATCCCAGCTATCAAAGGAGCATGGCGGGGTGGAAACCCTGGGCAGGATGCCAGTCCATCACAGGGCCGCAGACCAACACTTATGCTCACTTCCGAGGGCCAGTTTGGAGTCAACACTCAATGTGTGAAATGTGTTAATTATTCATTCTTCAAGATAAGGCAGCTATTATTTAGTTTCCAGGGTTTGTTTCTCACTTTGGGCATTTCACAGCTTAGAAAGTAAGAAGATAGGGAAGTTTTGGTGCAGACTCATCAGAATGCAAAGTCTTCTGACAGCAAGTCAGGGGCTGAGGTGGAGCTTGGCTGAACTCCCTGGGAGAAAGCAAGAGGTCAGGACAAAAAAGACAGCTTTGCATCCGAGACAGTGGGGAATTCATGGATGACCACGTAAGGATCTTTATCATCTTGTTACATTTTCAGGCATTGCTAGTGGAATACATGATTAAGAATGAGTTGGTGCTGCATGGAGAGAGGACGGCTCCGCTTAAGACTAAGCCAACTTCAGTGAAATAGTAGTCTTTAAATGGTAATGAGGTAGTTTGCGTTCCTCGTTATCCAGCCCTTCACAGCAAGTCTGAATCAAACAAGTTTTATTACATATCCTCTTTAAATCAAATTATCAATTTAACCACAGTCATTTAGAGCACAAGGTCTTGTCGTTCTGGTTAAATGTAATTTTCTTAATCTGTCTGCTGAAAAAAATTGAAACTGCAGACTGCAATTACAGAGCGTGATTAAAGAAGACCTGACAATATTAAATTAGCACCACACAGTAGATTGACTTGTTCAAATCTGTCAATTGTAAAAAAGTAGGAAGTGCTTTCATTTTACAGTATTATTAAGTATTTGGAAAAATACTGTGGGCAGTTAAAAGTTATGTCTTTTATTATAGCATATTCAAACAACGCTTTTGTTGCCTCGATGACATAGATTCGTGGTACAAATTAAAGAAAGACCAGTTTTGTCAGTTTTACTGTATAAAAGCGTCGGCAGTTTTCTTTTTTTTTACAATGGCCCTCTGATGAAAATGGTGTTTTTGGTGTTTTTGTAACAGTTTTCAGATGATGGATATTTTAAAAAAATTCTGCTTAAAATTGCATGTCATTGTATCTCTTTATTTAAATCATTGTGATCATTGTGAATCAGGAGCAGATGAAAAAAATTGAAAAAGCTTGTTGTTGTGATGTAGAAGCAACATTCGGCAGGTCCACAAGCATTCGGCTTAGCCACATTCTGCATCTCCGTGCAGACAAATAGATCCATATACGTCTTTGTTTTCCCTCTTTTGAGCTGGCATCTGGATCTAAACTGTACGGCTGGATGGCTCCAATATTGCTCGCCATTTTTTGTTGCACTGCTAATATTAACTTGGGGTTTGTAGGTTAGCGTTATAGTATGTAAACAAAGGGATGATGGGAATTCAGGGCAGGCTTACAACACTCCTGTCCAAAGCTCAGAGGCAAATTTGCAGATACTGAAGATGTTTTGATTTTGCCTAAAAACTGCAAAGACCACTGAGAATGTTTTTAAATAGATCAAAAAGATGATTGGAGCATGATAAACCTTCATACAATGCTCTATTTTTAGTAATATGGGCTAAAATCAGAATTTTCTGTGTTTCAGAGTGGGCTTTGCAGCACTGTCCATCATGACTTCACACAGATAAAATGAATGCAGGCAGAAGTCTGTTGTTTTCTCACTGAAGAAATAAACAGTTGCAGGACTAATAGATGCATTCACTGTTTCTTTTATAATGTTTTACAGTAGAAAAATCCTTTTTGTGCAAATAGGACTTTTACTACGGACCAACTCATTTCTGTTGTGTGTCTGTAGGCTGTTTGTTCTGTGTACAGATTTGGGATTGGTTACAGTATAACTTTTTTTTAAAACAAAATGGATGTTCGTGTAAAATAACAGAAGATTAGGATCAGTTCAAAAGCAGAGCAAACTCCCTGCATACATGGCAGACCCATGGGTTTATGCAGTTTATGTTAAATTGTCTCCCTGCCGTGACTGTGCAGCAACATAACCTTTATCCTCTCTGCAAAGCGCCCCACAGAGCAGCAGTGATGACATTCCCTCCATGGCTTCTTCTCATTTGTTTTGAGCTGACAGAGTGGAAAGTGGTGTGATGCTTTGCCGCTGAGGTCCATCCATTTAAAGATTTGACTTCTTGTCTGATTTTGGATGCCCCTCTGCATGTCACAGTGGTACTGAACTGTTTTTGTCAGCAATCTGTCAGCTTTAACAAATCTTCTTGTTCGATTGTCACCTTTTCCGGCTTCTTGCATGCTTTGCCCACGGTGCCGCCGTGACTAAACCGAAGATGCTGTGATGACAATTTGATAGTTAGTGCGCTTGACTGATATTTTTAATTAGTAAATGATCAAAAAAATACACCACAATTAGACTTGTTTAGATCACTTCTTGGGTAAATTACTCAATTATTAAACCTGTTAGTTCTGTTTGCCTGCTGTACACTCATGCATATTCATAGCATGACTCACTGTCTGGTGGTGAGCGTTTGAGAAATTTGTCCTTAAAGTATTCAATATGCAATACATATTTTTGGTAATAACCCATAGAAAATGACTGAAACCTTCATATTTATATGACTTTATGATCAAAATCTAGCACATTTTTAAGTTAAAAAGAGCTTAAGGGTCATATAATTGATTAGAACAAAACTAAAGATTGATCACAAGTGAAAAAAAACTTTTAATATGAATACACTTTAATAGAAAAAACTAATAGTTCGAATCATGTATTTTTTAATATATATATTTCAGAATCATTTTCAATAAAGTCTTTGAAATCAGTAAAGGAAAATGTTGTTGACAATTTAGTCAATGCCAAAGCTTTGTCAATACTCTTGACTCTTTCAACTCTTTGTATAAAAATCTGCCGTCATTAACCTCTGTCAGCAGATGTGAGCGCTCCGTGAAAGCACCTAAAAGGTATAGTGCCTGCAAGATGACAAGAATTACACAGAAGGTCATTTATTTATTTTTTGAGAAACGGACAAAAAAACTGAACTGAGAGAAAACTTAAAACCAAAATAAAGATCTGACCTACCTGTCTAACAGGGTAATGAGGATGGTAAGGAATGATAAGCGAAGCAAGATAAAAGCAACAATTTATTTATTTTGCTATTTTGAAAAGATAAAAGAATATAATGGGTTTATTTTGCAAGAAAATATGTGTTTTTACGTGCATCCTTGAGATCAGATTCCTTATGCATTGCTTTTCACGCTATCAGAAACTTCCACACACCAAAGCCTCCATCCTGCTACGGTGATGGGCTTGAGCTGGTCAGATGTGAAGAGAATAACAGCTGTGTGGTATCTGCGCCTGATGTCAGGAGCGGGCCTTGAAACAGAAGTGGGCTGACTCAGTCACTGACGCCGCCGACGCTGACATCCAAACAAAGAGGCAGCGGAAATAAGCCATGGCATGGAATCAACAAACAGCTGTCAACCATCCCTGCGTTACACTGATGGGCTCCACGCAGCTTAAACGGGAAAGGACAGATGGACACGCTCCGTTTGGGTGACAGACTGCACAGCCCTGGGAAAGGTGTGGGGACGGACAGCTTCTTTACACAAGAAATCTGTTTGACACTTTTAAGTCTTGATGCTAAAACACATTAAGCAGATGGGGGGAGGAATTGTAGCACTGCTATTAGTTAAAAAATATTAAAAAAATAATGTTTAGACTCCAGAGGTTTCCATTAGGATTGGTGAATGCATTTTACTTTGTCATAAGAAAAGCGTCAATCATGATTTAAACTCATCAGGATCTTTGGTTTCAACACACGACGAGTAATTGAATGTCACTGTTGGTTTAGAAATTGCAAAATTTGATTCTCAGTATTCTTTGCTCATTTAATAAAAATATAATCAAAAACAAATTTTGTTTATCGTAGAAGAAGCTATTCCCTGATAATGCTGCCACAGTTATTGCAGGCTGTCTCTGCTGCAAAAACAAAATGTTATTTTATACCCCCCTGCACTCATCATCGCTTACAATTTATTTACTTGACATTGAGGAGTCCTACTCGTTTCGTCTGTTAAGTCTTGATCAAATCTAATCTCGGTTTTCATAAGAGAAAGAATTCAGGTATCCTTGAACACACTTAACTACTTGTGTGTGTCACCAAAACTTTAAAAACAGAACTACATGTGTTACGGTATCCTAGCTCTATATCTTCCCTTAGAGATCAGCAACCTTAAGCACTTAAGCATTTGGGTCAATTTATCCCTGACCACAACCCAGTAGGAGCCACAAAGTCTGACTTTACCCTTTAGAAAAACAAAAAAGCAAACATTTGTATGTACGTTACGGTTTCTTTTGTGATAAATACATATTAAATACTGTTTTTGGTATAAATAAAATATAATCATAAAGATAAAATGGCTTTTTTTTCAAATTATGACATTTTTTAAATGTTCTATTCACATTACTTCCTTTCAAAATGCATCTCAATGCAGCAGCTGTAGAGTTAATCATTTAATCACTGGATACATATAACAAACATGTTTTTGTTTTGTTAATATTATTCTTGCATATTACTGCTATGTTTGTATTTTTTGTATTTTTGTTATCACATTGTAAAGCGCTTTAAATTGCGATGCATAAAAATTGATTTTTAAAAATAAATAAAGTTTGATTGAATGCTTGTTATTGCACTGATATGGTAACTGCTTTTAATCTCGTTGTGCATGCTGACAGTCAAAATAGGCTTGTCTTATTTTCATTTCATCTCATCTCATCTCATCTTCTTTTTCATCGAAACCGTTTAAAATCTGATCTTTAAATTATTTCCGTATACATGATGACACACAAAAATCTGTCAAAATGTTTGACTTGTGATGCGTACAGTCCTGTAACTGTTAGTGAATGAGTTGAATACATTTGGAGTTATTTTACTTTACTTTCTTTTTACTTTACTTCTTACTAACTTTTTTATTTTACATGTACTTTTTGTAAATTATAAGCTTTATTTTTTATTTTTTTTGCCAGAGAACCACAATGGAGGTGTAAAAGAGCTACATGAGGCTCTGGAACCACAGGTTGCAGACAATTGCCTAAGAAAAACCTTTTTTTTAATGTAAATCTTATCAGTGACAGATATTATTCAGCTTCAGTTATTTCACTTTTCTAACAGCCTATATGGTACAACATCCAGACTCCAATCAGCTGTATGTGATTGTAGGATGTGAAGATGTAATCTGTTAATCAGACAAAGTGGGAGACTAGCTCGATCACTGGGTTATGCTCACTTGTCTCATTGCAGTATCTGATGAGGAGGGTTAATGCTGAAGTCAGCAGAGACAGTTTGTTGACCAGCTGTGAGCATTTCTGCTGCATTGTGTGAACAAATACAGGCCATCGATTCCCAAAACATATTTGTTGTTTTAATATTTCAGGACTGATAGACAATAGAAAAAGGTAAACAGCAGACAAAACAGTTATTTTGCCTGCAAGATTAAAGGGAGACCACGGCAGCAGCTGTTTTACTTCAGCTTTGGTGACAGCAGGGTTTCATCGGAACAGCATGCAGATAGACAATATTGTGTTAATCAGGATTTTTGTGTGAAACTGCAAGACAAATGCATGGAACATGAAATAAGCCAAAAAAAAAAAACATGACTGTTAAATGTAAACAAGGGAAATCATTATTTTTCTTCAAGACGAAGGCATGCTGTCTGCTAATGTGGCTAACCTTGAGTGACTGAGCGCAAAAACAGTTAAGCGGTTTGAAACGTTGCACAACTGGAGGTGGATCGAGATCGGTGATTGCTTTTCAAAGGCGGAGTTCATCCTGTGATTCTGAAAAGTGCTAATTAATGAGCCACCCTCCAGGAAGCAGCGTCGTTTTGACCTGTTCCTGTTTATGGAATGGCATTTAATCTGTTCCTGTCTGCAGATTTGAAACATGTCATTCAGTTTGTGTTTTGCTCCCAGGAAAGATTGGCAGACGGAGTGAACGCTGGGCATTCTCCCTTCCACATCAAAACGGCAGTGGCTTTCATTTCCAGTTCAAAGCAGAACGAACATTTTTAAGAAAACAACCATTTCTACTACTTGCTTGTCAAATCAGTAATTTGTTCATTTGTCTTGGCATGGGGGAAATGCCTTTTTTTTGTTTGAACTTTTTGCATGCCTGAGTGACATGCTTCCAGCAACCCAGGCGTTTTGTAACAGTTTGTAACAGACAGCGAACCCCGAGGCGTTTCCTTGGGTGCTGAACTATATTTAATACAAACGAAGGAATAGGCTCTGGAAGTCTTTCATTGTCAGCCTCGTTTAAATATTTTGCTGTTTTTTTTAATAATGCAACATTTAAAAAAATACATTTTGTTTCATAAAAACACATATTTTTTGTCTATATTTCAGATTGAAGGCCTGCTTTTTTTTAAAAAAAAATAAAAACTTTAGTGCTGTCTTGTTTTTGTTCAAGGACTCTGCTGGCAAGGTTGAATCAGAAAAAAATGGCATTACCTTTTTAAAGCTTCTAACATCAAAACAAACTTTGTAACCACCTTGTGGTAACATGTCAATTGAAATAGTTTTTTTGAATCATCTATGTTAAAAGTTAAAGTATCCACCCACTCAGGGGTGGTTTTGACAGATTTAATGAACCTTAACAGCCCGAAAACTAGATTGCAGTTTCATAATTAAATTTGCTGTGTTTTAATGGCTGCATGTTTTTTTTTAACAGTTCAGAATAAAAAACTAGTCCTTTGCACTATATTGTTACAGTTTTGACATTTTTCTAATCAGTAACAGCTTTTTACTTCTTCTGTTTTCTCTATTTAGGCAAGGCAAGATTTTTTGTGTTGCACATTTCGTGCAAATAGACAATTCAACATTTAAGAACATTTAAAATAATTATAATGGAGTGATCATTGAAGTAAAAATGTAAAAAAATAAATTAATTTGAAGTAAGCTTCAAGTTACACTGCAGATGTAAAGTCTTGAAAATAAACTAATCAAATTTCCAGCTGAGAACAGGTGGGTCTTTAACCAGGATTTAAATAAACTGTTTCAGCTGATCTAAGGCTTTCTGGAAGTCTGTTCCAGTTATGTGGAGCATAGAAGCTGAATGCAGCTTCTCCATGTTTGGTTTGGACTCCAGATGACCGGAGAGGTCTGTTTGGTGCATACTGGGTCAGGAGTTCAATCGTGTATTTTGGTGCTAAACCCATAAAAGCTTTATAAACCAATAACATATAACGTCAATCCTCCTCATTGTAAAGACTTCAGAACTGGACTGATGTGGTCTGCTTGTTTGGGAACCCAAGCCGCAGAGTTCTGAATAAGCTGCAGTTTCCTGATTGATTTTTTTTGATAGGCCTGTAAAAACACTGTTACAAAAGTCAAGTTGACTAAAGATAAACACATGTACTAGTTTTTCCAAGTCATGATTAGACATCACATCTTCCATCCTTGAAATCTTTTTAGATGGCTGATTTTGTGACTAGCTTAATGTATTCATCAAAATTTAGGTCTGTGCTCATTAATAAACCCACTTACCCTTGAACGTTTTAGTGTTTTCTACAACCTACCGCGTCTAGCATGCCTACGGGACAAAATGTGCACTAACATTTTCGCCCTACAGGCTCACCGAGCAGTCTATGACCTTGAGATTTTGCGCGGGTTTGACCCTTTCAGCCATATCCACCCATTGTGACTAAGACTTGTGACTCATCACAAGCACAGCTTAATGAACAAAAGGCTCACAAATGATCTTACTTTGATTCACCTTCAAGCAGTTTAAAGCATCCCAATGTCATGCAGAAAGTTCAAAGTATGTTAAAGGTAAAATCTTTTACCTTTTTTGTGAATAAAGCTTGTACTTTTTCTTTAACTGTTTCATAACCGAACCGTATAAAGCAGTATCATTAAAGAGGCCTTTAAATAACAAATGCTAAATAAAAACCTAATTGGAACCTCAAGCTAAGACTCAAAAATCTCCAATTAAAAAAGTATGTGGTTCAATTTAGGCAGAAATCAAACTTTTGATGATATCTTATAATTGCGTTAGTTGCAAAGTGTTCCTCTTGATCCCATTAAATCAGAATCAAATCTGGAAGCCTCAAGATGGTCAAAACCAGTCAGTGAAAACTACTTTATAGGTCATTTTGCAACTCTGTAAACTATTAGATAGAATATATATTTTTTATAGAAACCTTTAACATCATGAACTACTACCTACGAAGTAAGTAAAAAAAAAAAAAAAAGCATCTGCAGCAGTTGATAGACACTTGCTGTCCTAGTTTGTCTGTATGACACTTGAAGAAGCGAGCAGAAAAATAGTGATCAAAGTGAGGGGAAGCACCTGCTCCTTCTCTAACTGTATGATTATCAGCGAGTGGGAATGTGTAAAATTAATCATTTTGTTTTTGTTGCTTTTATTTTATTCAAACTGTCAAAGTCAGCTGCTGGTTTGCTAGAAAATAAATGGATTTTTCCATAAAAGTTTTGTAAGCTGTAAAAGTGTCACTGTTAAGTGTGTCTTGCAAGAGCAAAATTGTGCAGCTAGATAAATAAATCTTCTTGCTGTGGGGTAGGAACGGAAAACTGTATTTTGCAACTCAATTTATTGCTAAAAATTAAAATTATTGCAAAATGCAATTACTAAAGATGCCCCTGAATAAAATGCCAGTGATGGAGGAAGTTAACGACGTCAATAAATCATTCTAACAATGGTCAAGCATCCATAAATTCAAGAAAAAGTACATAGAAACATTTGTCACTCAATAGAGAGATGAGAGGACCTGGGTGTTCAAGCAAATTCCAAAAAGTAGGATGTGTGAACTCAGAAAAACTTATGTTTTCTGATAGTAATCCATAACATATTTATAATAAAGTTCACTTTTATGGTGTAAAATCTTCTGCTGAAAATCAATAAGCTATACTGATTCCTGATCTAACTGATCTTTTACATGTCATGGGATGCAAACAAATATTTATAGAAATGATCTGAAAGTATATTCTGAGGGTAATCAATAAGAACTCTATTTTGTTAGTTGTTTAAAAAGTGTCGATTTGGAACCAAAATATGTCACTTTTCACTGTTTCTTTATCTCTTTATCACCTTTGAGAATAGAGACTGTCAGTTGGGGTCATTTGTGGCCCCCCTTGTGTCAAGCTTAATAGACCACTGGGAA
The DNA here is from genome assembly GCA_023969325.1 of Oryzias curvinotus. Lineage (NCBI taxonomy): Eukaryota > Metazoa > Chordata > Actinopteri > Beloniformes > Adrianichthyidae > Oryzias > Oryzias curvinotus. The sequence continues at coordinate 32,161,761 of CM043722.1, forward strand.
CATTTTTATGAAAAAAAAATAAATAAATAAAAAAAACTTCACAGGAGGTCCTTTTAAAAACCCACTACAATGAAAATTGTGGTTTTGGTGTTTTTTTTTCTTGTAACATTTTTCTCATGATGGAGGACATATATAAAGAAAAAAATGATTGAAACTGTGTTTCTGAGTATTTATATTTCCGAATTACTGTGAATAGGGAGCAGACAAAGAAAATGCAGTTTGAAAAAAACTTGTAGTTGTTACATACAAACTACAATTGGCAGGCCAGGCCATAAGCCCAATGCTCTGCTGCATTCGGATGCATCCACCCACAGTAAAAATAGAAACATCTCAATTTTCCGTGTTTGAACTGATGTCTGGCTCAAAACTGTTTGACTGGACGGCTCAAATATTGCTCGCAATTTTTGTTGCACTATAAAGTTAGGTTAGGGATGTGACGGACTGTAACCCAGCTGGAAAGTGTAAACAAAGGGATTATGGGAAGTCAGGGGAAAATTTCTGATGAACAACTGCCGCTCCACAGAAACTCCCAGAAAACGACAAACCTTTTTTGATTTTGCCTAAAAACGGCATAATCATGATTAAAAGACCACTGGGAACGCTTTTACGATAGATGAATGAAACTAATGTGACGTGGGATGTAAGGATGGATTTTACCAATGATTTGATTCATATCATAATTTGTGTTTGCTCATACAATTCATATTTGAGATGGGTTTGTTGAACGATCCGATTCACTGACCTAAAATCGATCCAGGACATTTTCAGTCAGAAATTCCGAGATAAATACCTGGGTACTGAACATAGCAGGTAAAATTTTTCACATACCTTGTCTTTATTCCAAGATAATCAAGTGTAAGTTAAATATGTGTACAAACAAACAAGTTAACAAGAAATAATGGCAAAAGACCTGTTCCCAGATGAGCCAAAGAAAATGGATGGATGGGCATTTTAGATGGATGTTGTGGAATCTACATTTTTTTTTTTTTTAACAAAATTGACCTTTAAAGGGACTCACAGCAATTTCAGTAACAGGTATCAGCGGGGTGTCAACATGTGTATATTAACTCGTATTTTTTATGGCTATCAAGCCATTTTAAAGATCAACTGCCTCAAATGCTCCACATTAGGGGCAATTTAATGAGGAATCAGACTGCCTAACACTTTAACTGTTCTAATTATTCTCAAACTTCTCGATGTGTGATCTTCTGTGGAAACATGCACAGAATCCAGAAGTGAATAAAATCTTAAAGGAGCTCATCCTCTTCAGGGGGATGGAGCCCTAACGAGCTCAACCGCCTTTGAGTTGCCTGGAGACAGAAGCAGGGTTATAAAAGCATTAAGAAGGGAAATCAAGTCCTCGTGAACACAGCGCGAAAGAAAAAAAAAAAAGGCTGCAGAGATACTGTGGGTGGCGGTTACGGAGAGAGTGGGGCTGCTAAGGACAAATGTTGGAGAAGACGGAGGATCTGGGATCAAAAGCATAATCGACAATCAGTAAGGCAGCGACATTTAGTCAAAGCTGATTTAATGCCATATACAGACCTAAATCTTTGGCAAAGCATTTCCTATAAGATACTGTCGCGGGAGTCCAAGGCTTAACAATGACATTTTGAAGCACAGTAGTACCATGCACTCCATTTCCTCCCCTAATTACAGAGTGAATTACAGCAGTGTTTATTAATATATAGTGTCAGGCGTTGTCAAGAGTTATATTTCTACCACTAATCTCATTAACCTTTTTCAACTCTTCTCAGTCTTCTCTTTCCTTTTCCCTAACAACCACAATTACTGTCTTGCAGCTACTATTGCAGTCAAATTGCAGTTTACATCAAAGTCCTGCCCACTAATTCTTAAAGTATTTAAAACAACTATTAAAAAAGACGTGCAAAAACACATTTGCAATGAATTATAGAATTATAATTTCCTGTCCAAACCTTGCAACTACTAAGCATTATTTAAAAGCGACAATATACTAATAAGCTGGGCCCAGTCCTGGATAAATCCACAGTCTAAATTATATTTAAATAGGATTTTGCCACAATTTGTTGTTGACCCTGCTTTATGTTTGAATCTGTTCAAGTTTATTAAAGGTTAAATAAATATACAGGAACACCAGTAGCATCTGAAAGCCTCTATGTTGAGATTAGCACTCTGTAAACATCAAGGTGCTGCATTCACAATTCCCAACCTTCACAATGGCTTTCTACGTCAGGCTTTTTAGTGAAAACATAAACTAGGTTTTTTAAAGTTCATCTAATTAAAAAGAAAACAGGATTGAGTTTCACAGTATTTTTGGACCTTTTTATGAGTGGGTAACTGCAAAAAAAAAACATAAAAATACAGCTAATTTCATCTTCATTAGAGAACTTAGAATTTAAGCAAAGATGGAAAGGTGGATACAAAATACAAATATTAAAAGTATACATTGTTTTTTTCTGACATATTGATCTGCAAACTTTGATTGTCTGATGATGACCAACATGTCATATTTAATGGTAGTTTTTATTTATCTGGTTGGAAAACGCTAGAAGACATGGCAATATTCTCCTGAAAAGGCCTCTGAAAAAGCCCCAAAAAATGTCACTGGTGTTTTTTGAAGCCAACATATTTTTTTATTCCAAAGTTAAACAAGCTGAACTTTGGTGAAAGTATAGAAACCAGGATAGAATTAACTCCAATGGTCTCTCTAATATGTTAGGTGTGTCTGAGAAACTCTGAAGGTTCTTCAACGAACAAAACGCCTCTGTCAGTGTCAACGATGCACTGAGACAAAAACTGTTCCATCCAGAGCAGTCAGGGGACCACCAGTTTGTACATTTGAGGATCTAAGCAACCCCTCTAGACAGGATGGAACAACACAGAAGAACCAGAACATCAGACCAGGACTCAGCAGTTCACCTGAAATACATTGGACATCCACTCAAAGACATAAGTCACATTCTGGACTAAAGCTCTAAAAAATTTAAAATTTCATGTTTGAAGACGTTTTGCTTCTCATCTGAGCGGCTTCATCAGTTCCGTCCGACTGGTGTTGAGCTAGAGATATATTTCCTGTGGAGTTTGTCCTTTCATTCTGGACAAATAGTGCAAAAGAGGAGTCAAGGAAGTCAAAATGGAAGTGGAGAAAACATCTCTCAAGGGGGTGAGAAATTTGGTCTGACACATTATTCTGTCTACACAGCAAATTCTACCGGGTTGATTCAACTCCACTGGAGTCAATTTCAACACTTATAAAGTGTCTATATGAGTCCACACCTCAAAGTGTCAAAATAACTCTTGCAAGTGTTGAGTCTTTTCCACTAAAACTGAGCTGTTTGTTTGCATCTGTTTACATGTAGTTATTTAACTTTTTTGTCATACTTTTACATACATAATACATACTTTTGTCGTACATTTCTCCTCTGTGACATGAACAAAGTTAAATTCAATTAGCACATGAAATAAACAAAATACAAAGCAGTTAAAATTAAAGATTGTATTGTTGTATGTAGTATTGAATGAGCAGAAAAACATCTTCTAAGGCTGAATCCAAATTCATCCCCTACCCCTCTGGCTCCTCCCTATTGGTTAAAGTCCAGGCATTTGAAGCTGTAGTGCTGTCCTTGTTTTTTTGGGAGGAGCCATGGTGACTTAAGGCTGGCGAAACCCTTTTCTTCACATGGGTGTGCTCTGAAGCACAAAGGTTTACATTTAAATGTAAGAATTCAGTTGTTGGTTTTTGTATGACTTTTTAAAGTTAAAAAACCAATTCTGCTATGTATTTTCCGAGCGCTGGCAGCTAAGCACTAACATAGCTCATTGGTGACTATTGATGACATCATCAAGTGGTAGTGTTGTCCACGGGCGGCCGTGGTGCAGTGGCAGGGCGGTCGACTCATGATCGTAAGATTGCAGGTTCGAATACCGCCTTGCACGCCTTTGTGTCGAAGTGTCCTTGGGCAAGACACTGAACCCCACCTTGCCTCTGGTGGGAGGTTGGCGCCAGTGTTCGGCAGCGGAGCCGCCGCCTGTGTGTGAATGCGTGTGTGCATGGGTGAATGGGACTGTGACTGTAAAGCGCTTTGGGCCTTCGTAAGAAGGTAGAAAGCGCTATATAAGTATACGCCATTTACCATTTTACATGTTTGAATAGTGTAGCAGAAGGGCTTCATCCAGATGGAACTGGAGGACGGCTGGGGGCGCGAGACGAGCCAGAGATGAGGTCCAGGGTCAGGTACAGGAGCACAGACGAACCAACTAGAATCTGGAAATCACTCCCGCTTCCCCGAAGGGAGGTGGAAAAGAAGGACAACACATAAATCGCACTGTTCCAAACAAAGGCAAGAAGATCCAAATGATAAATAAAAGATCAAGAATAGAGGAGACTAGAAGTAGATGAGAATAGAATAACTTCTAGCTGCCTAACAACTAATTGTTATTGAAAAACATATTAAGAAAGTTGCATGTGCTATAGCACATATTGCAGATGGTAATAATAATAACAATAATAGAAAATCTACATTTTTAGCATATCAATATGAATACAATATAGTATTAATCTAAGCAGGGGAATAGGCTGCCCTGGCCCAGTTTATGAAACTATTTTCCCTCTGCTTAGATCCGCAGAGAAATATGTTTAATGGATGTAATGAAAATTATAATTATTCGGCCAAACTTCATTACAATAGGTTAGTGTAATCTAAGCAGTATTATGACCTTTTGTAAAGTTAAATGAGAAATCATCTTAAACTGTGATAAATGTTGAAAACTCAAGCGAATAACAACTTTTTTGATTTTGGTGGCCAAAAAGATAAGAAACACTTTTAAAAAATTTTACTAATGCAAAAAAAAACATGTATAGGTTCTGCATTTGGAATATTCTAGCATTTAAACACTTTACTCACAAATGTTTTCCTCTTTCCTCAGCTCTGAGTAAATCTTCTGTCCTTAAATTGCATTTTTAAAATCTGGACTCTAGGATATGTTATGAGTGGCGCTAACATGCATTGTGGTTCCATTGTAGAGTAACACAATTAGTTTATTTGCTGAAAATATATCATGGTAAAAAAAAAGAAATAAAAAATACAAATATTCTGCAGGAATAGGACGATAATCATTTCTGGATAAGAACTGTCACCCTACAATATGATGTAATCTGACTGTGTTATATTTAGAAAGTTCTCAGAAACATATAAACAGGAATATTTCTTTTGCTGGAACCCATGTAAGCAAGATTGTCAGAACAAGGAACTGGGATACTCATCATTTGGAATAGAATCTGCAGGTGAACACGTGGAAGATTGTGCTGTATTTTTAAAAATTCTACTGTAAACTATTATGTCTCACATTTATTCTCAATAATAGGTTTTTAAGACACAGAATGGAGGAGACTTTTGTGTATCAATGCTGGAAGTTCACATTTCTGCAATGTTTGATTATTGTTACATCAGTCCAAAAAAGCTGCATTGTTGGTGCTGTAGCCTTTGTGCTTCATCACAGAGGTGTGCGCACAATGCAGGGCACCAAACAGTCTATGTTCCTTTGGCAGACCCAGGCCCATAAGAACATCACAAGGCGGCCTCCATATGCCAACACCCATATAAGATGAATGTAAATTGTTCAGGACTCCAAGGGAATGAAATCTGCCAAGAGAAGACGGAGATGTGGATGTAGGCCAGCAAAAGGATGGACTGGGATCATGTGTGTCCAAAGATGCACAGCCCAGCACGGCCAACTTTGTGTCACAAATTACATAACTCTAATCCTGTCACAGTGGATTTACAATTTTCCAACTAAACAGAGGACAAAAGTATGCACATTTCAGGCCTGAAGGCAAGCAAACAAGATTTTGTGTTTGTTTAAAATACTCAATTATGTTGATTGGTAAAACTTAAACTTAAAAATAAATGGCCTTAAAAGAAGCAAACCATTTCAAGGTGTCCTCATTTAAAATGATCTTTTTTGGAAATTTTGTAAAAAAAAAAAAAAAAAAATTAAAAATGTATTCAAAGAATAGTACAGTAGTGTAATGGCATTATTTCTGAGCAGACTTGTGGTTTAAGTGAGCTGCTCCACAGAGAAACGCCCTATGGATGAGAATGTGTTGCTTCTCAACCATAACATGGTGACAAAGCAGTATGGTCTGAAATAAAATTGTTTTTCTTTAATAGAGAATGATAGACGGAATAAGGGCTGCACATTAGTGTAGTGGTTCGCACTCCTGCTTTACAGTGAGAAGTCATTGGTTCAAATCCCAGCTCAGACCTTTCTGTGTGGAGTTTGAACATCCTCCCCTTGAATGTGTGGATTTTCTCCTGGTTTCCTCCTACACTCTCAAAACATGCTTCATGGGTTAATTGGTAATACCGAATTGCTTCTAGCTGCAAAGGACTGGCAACCTGTTTGGCGTGTAGCCTGCCTTTGCCCAACAGTTCCTGAGTTGATTCCAGCATCCCCATGACCCTGAAAACAGGTTCTCAAGATGGATGGATACAGGAAAAATAGATGGTGTATTCTTTTTTTACTTGCGTGGCAAGGTACTTTTCTATTTTCATCGCACTAAGAAAGAGTGGATTTATAATAGGCTACATATTTTATAAAATAAATCTGCTCATAATTATGTTAAAAAATAATTTTAGAGCCGATTGAAATTAAACAAACTTTGCTGATTCAATGCTCTCCCGCTGCCCTGTACTTACACTTCAAAATGATTTTAATAAAACAGATTTAAAAACAAAGCTTTAAAACTGTACTGTGAATGTTTGGACATTTTTTATTTTTTTTTTTACAACAGATCAACTTCATTTTTTTATCCTTAAGCAAAGGATGGAAAAGGGTGATTATTTTCACCGCAGATACGGCACGACTCAACTAAGAACTGATGAACTATTGACGTCGATGTAACATCAAACAAAGCCACGCACAGCATGAGGTCTTGTTTTTCTGCATATCTAGACGGCCTAATATATATTTTTTTACACAATTGATGTTTTTTATGCACACCGACGTGTTTATTGGAGACGGTTAAAAAAGGTTAAAAAAATGAACAGTAAAACGAAGTTTGGCTCAAAACTGAATAATAATAAAAGTTTTACAACAAACCAGAATACACTTTTTGAAAGTCTTTCAACTGTCAGTGCAGCTCAATGCAGCCTTCTCCTTTAAGGTTTACCTGTAAAAATACAGAAAAATACTGAAAGCTGTGGTCGCCAGCAACTCATTTTGTCAGTTAATTCATGTTAATTTAATGATAATATTTAACTGTAAACTATAGGTATATATAATGTCCTAAAACCCATATACAATGGCACCATAAACTACACCAACATGAGCTTCAAAATGTTGAAAAAAATGATTCTCATTTTCTTGTGAAATAGTTTCTGACACTTATAAAACGGACAAGCCAAGACATGAATTTTTCAGCAAAAAACAGCAGTGTAGAAACACATTTGTGATTGACATGTAGAGATGCATTAAACCAAAAGAAACAATGAGAGAAAAAGGCATGAATCCACTCAGATTTGTACAGCTCACCTAAGAATTTCTACTTAACACATCGGGCTTTTCAATTACGTGTCAATACTTTAATCTGAACAAGCTTGTCTGACTTCTTAGAAACCATCATTTTATGGCTGGTCTTTGATCTCCAGTCTGCGTTAACTCCAACTATGGTATTGGGTCTGCCTAAACAGAAATACTAAATCGACTGCATTTATAACATAAAAGACTTTCACTTTGGTCTTGACCTCATGAAAAAATAGTCTGTCATTTTTCAAACGAAGGCTACAAAAACTGCATTGAATCTCAGTTCTGTTAAGTAAAGGTAATCGAGCAAATTATGAAGGTCCTTCTTTGCGGATGGATGTAAAAACTACAGACGTGGGCATGTTGGAGCGAGACAATATCAAAAAGCAGTGATTGGTCACTGGGGGGGGGGGCATGAAATCTTCCAATAAGACAGTAACTGCTGTACCTTTGCATAATATGGTGCAGCCAGAAATGCAGAGGAGAAAAACGATAAGATATTATTGTTCACAAATAAACATAGAATGCATCAACTGTTCCTGGGAGAACTTTACTCCTCCTTGAACTAGGACCCCCCCCCATACTATTGGCTATAAAGCTTAGCCCCTCCCACAGTCCAATTAACCAAACATTTCTTCAAAACAAATTCCAACCTTTGCGAACACAGGTAAGAAAATTCTCAAAAAAAAATGAAAAAAGGGAATTATTTTAAACAAGATGTCAATTGTTGAAATAAAGAAATACCATATAAATAATCTGTACAAAAAAAGAAAAGGAAGTGAAGTCACTTCCTGTTTTGCTGGTGTGGATGGATGTATGATGCCGTGTACAATGCTCCGGTTTGATACTTTGTGGTGGGAAGAGTTTGGTGGTGAGTACAATTCTTTAGGTGTGCATTTAGGTTGAAACAAATTGACTACACAATGTGGTGAAATGCAAGTGATTTATTTGTGTGTGTGTGTATGTGACAGGTAGGTGCGTGTCAGGTGTGAACTATAGACTGCTGATGGACTAAAAGATGAAAGGAGGGAAAAAAACAATCCAGCTTTAACACACTCATTATTGAAAATAAATATTATTTTAGAGCAATATCATCATAAAACAACCAATAATATTTTAAACATTTTGATAATCTTTTGATTATTTTTTGTATTTCCACTTGAAAGTGCTGCTATGTAGCATAAACATCATTTCAAGTAGTCACTTTTGGCATCACATAAAAATCTGCTAATTCTTATACGGGGATCATTTCTTTATACTTCTTTTGAGGTAGTTGTTGCTGTTGTTTCTGTTGTTGCTTTTCCTAAAGGAGGCCTCTTTAGATATTTGGGGCATGTTAACTTTTTTTTTTCATTTACATTTTTGCAGGATATAGAGAGACTTCATTGTCTATAGAAAATGAAAACAGTAAATCAAGATGAAACAACGTTCTTGAGATGATTACAGCCTTCCGGGAGAAAACAAGAGAGGAACACAGACCTCGGCTAATTTGATTGGCATCTATTTTGATGGCTGCTGAAGTGTCCAGGTGCCCTCTTATCTAATTCTCTGTTCGGCTGGGAGGCTGGAGTCTATAACAGCCTCGTTATGAAGGCTTGTTAAATTCATTATGAAAGAAGGAAGCAGGAGCAAGAGCTCAGTTATTCTGACATTCTTCAGGCTTTGCAAGGGGAAAAAAGTCTAATTTTTATTAGATTTCATTATAAAACACCTCTCTTTTCACAAGCAGTTTAAAGGATGAAATGCTGTTTTGTTCTTTTGCAGTGTTCAGTGCCCACACTCAGATGTTTTGTGGCAGAAATTGAAATAAAGCAATTGCAAACTGAATGCACAGTTTTGCTTAAGAGTTTGAAGATCATTTATATAACAGAACTTTTACTAATAGATGAGGTATGTCTTTTAGACAGTGTAAATCCATGGAAGTGACACCACCACCCACACTATATCACTGAATACTGCCACTGTCTGCCTTCAGCACCTTTTCAGACACTGAATAAATTACCACAGTTCTGAACAGATGATGGTGCCTCACTGACTTTCTTTTTGACAAAAAAAGGTTGAATTTGACAAGAAAAGGCAATTATATCATGTTGATAGTAACTGTAGGATGCTAAATAAAGGAACAACCATACACATGCAGTTTTTTTAGGATATGTATCCAGCTCAGCTCCCAGCAGGGGGTCTGTCCTCTCAATATGGAAAGTCTTCACTGAGAACACCTGGGACTTTTAGAACATCTTGGAGTGCTGTCAATTTGAGAAACTTTGCAACTGTTAGATTTGTTGATGGTAGACAGGAGAAGTGCAAAAAAGAAGTCAAGCATTTTGCAGGATAGGGTGAGCGGCAATTCTCTCAATGTGGACAACATGGAGGGGAGGATAATGACATTTAGGAGGACAAGAAACATGTTTTTTTTTTTTAGTCAGGAAGAAAACCTGGAAGTTCTAAAGAGCAACGGACATCTGTGTGAGAACATGGATAACAGAGATGATAAAGAATGGTATTTTATGCATTTCTACCACATGTGGTATCTGTGGCAGTCACCTTTGCCTCTTTGTTGGCGAAAAGCTTCAAAGAGTATGTTTGTTGCTGGTACTGCTTGGTGGGTGCACACCTTTTTATCATGCCTAAAGAAATTCTTTAGTCAAGTCTAAATCATCCAAAATGATTTCAGCTGTTAACTTTCCTCCCACTGCAACAGGAAGCACTTCCTGGTTAGTCAAAGGACCTGATCATAGACAAAGAAAGACCATGTTTATGCCTGCTTAATATTTTTGTCAGGAGATTGCTGAATTATTTTTTTAGACTGTTTTGCTACATTCATACCAGGCTCGGAAACATGGGTTCAAGCAACCGAATCCGGTGGAAAGTCTGTTAAAATGCAAACATTTGTGCTTTAAAATAGGTGGCTTCTGCATTTAAAACTCACATTCACACATCACTATGTAAGTCTGTAAGCTAGCTCTATGTGCGGTTGAACCTGCACTGAAAGTTAAACCAGAACCAACTATTTGAAAATAAATCATAAGGGAGAAATTATTAATTGTGGTTTGTGCCCGGCAGGAATTATACAACACCAAGTCTTTCATACATTGGAATAAATATGTGAAAGGAAAACTTTGAGCAAAATGGGAGAGATTTGCAGCGCTTCGACATTTCGCACCAAGCCTCTTCTAAATGTGAGTACATGCCGTAGTATTATAGCGACAGTCCAGTGTGAACACTGTGTGCTAGAAGAACCTGTGTTCAGCACGGTCTTGAACGCGCATCACACGGACATTATGAACTGAACTCACTTTCCGCATCGAATGTGCATCCTCTGCCTCTCTTTAGACTGGCGGCAAATACGCAGCTGGTCACTTGTTTATAAATGTGTTCATAAATCTGACGCTTCTGGCCCGTGTGTGTGTGTGGGGGGAGGGGGGGTTACAGTCTAAATTTTTTGCCACATAACTGCATGGATCTGTATACAGTCAATGCTTGGAAGACAGATGACATTGAGAGATCAGATTTATTTTTTGAAGAGCTCTACAAAAGTGTCGTTAATTACGTCTCCGTATCTGGGTTCATGAGATCACATGACATCATTCAGACTCTCCCAGTACGGTGAGGTTCAGCATCTACTGCAGGAGCTACGTCTGAATGATGGCTGTTTTTGGCAGCACTTCAGTTTCTCTGCAACCCATTTTAATGACTTGCTGTCCAGTGATTGTCAAAAAAAAAATAGAATAAAGTTAAGAGGATATTTTTATCATTTTCTCAGTACAAATAAGAAAAGTATGATGAAGATAAGGATCATGTCGGTTTTGGACTCCACCCGCTGGTTACGTCATCTATGAGTCACAGGCCAAAGCTGCTGCCAGACTGCCACCTCTAACACTCGAATAGTGCCATAGGACCTCTGATTGCGTCTGTACATTGACTTAACATTGAAACAGGTCACCCTTGGTGCATATATTGCGTTCATTGCTAACGTAGCTTAATGGCATCAGCAGCTTGTTACAGGCTTCTGTTCTGCTGATTTAATTTACAAATAGTTAGTTATTCTTTGTGGAAATAAAGTTATCCAAGAGCTACACTGTTTGTTTTGAAGTGAACTCTTGAAAGAACTTTGCAACTTCTTCGGTGTATTTTTCCTTGTTTTCTTGCTCATCACCTTTGAGGATTTGGAAGACGGTTGGTGTGTCTTACCCAGAGTTAATAGAGTGCCAATATCTCTTGTTTAGTTACAGGAAGTAAACACCTTATAATATGGAGCCAAGTATTGGAGTATCGAAGCAGCCGGAAGCTCAAAGCAGGGGAAGAAGAAAGAGGTCTGACTCTCTGCTGGAGACGGCTCAAGGACAATGGTAGCTCATATACAAGTATATATTTATATAAACACAAATATCATAAACCATGCTGTACAGCCTTACAAGTCTCAGTCTTTAACTATTGATTAATTCAAATAAAAATTTTTATATTTTACTAGTTTAAAAGTAAAAGCCTATAAAAACATTTCTAAACATTGCATATCAGCTGGTTTGATGGTAAGCTCAAGTGTTTTCTCACATGCATTTTATGTCTCTTTAATTTAAACAGTTGAGCAATTAGAATTCTGTGAGAAACGTATCCCTGAGTTTGCATGCTCTGCTGTCAGCCCCTTCAACCACACACTGCTAAATATCAATCAATCTCACCGTGGCACACGATGTGACTCTTCATTCCAACCTCCCCTACTTTACCCCAAGCAATCAACTGATTGTTCTTCAGCCTCAGAGCCATTCCAAAGTCACCCCACAGACTTCAGCTGAAATGTCAAATAATTAGCGGCACTCTACTTGCCTGCATGCCTATCAAATACAAAGAAGATCCCAGCTGCATTGTTGCTGCCAGTCCACACAAACATGAGTGCAAAAACAGCGACATCAGAGGCCTTCAAAGCTGTCTGTGAACCGCTGCTGATGCTAAAGGTGCTGCCATCTAAAAGAAAAACATCAAAACAAGAAAAGCGATATTGCTATTCAGATGATACCTCTTCCTCGATGGGTACCTCAATGCTTCTTCTTTATTCCCAGTGGGGTGCTTGTTTATTGTGCCCTTTGCTTATTATTTATCATGTTATCTTTTTTGTTTCATGCTGCTCCAATGTGTTACCTCAGCAGGACGCATGTCAAAAAGCGGCCGGTCTGCTTGCATGTTTCCATTTCTGCTGGAACAATGGCAAAATATGATGGACAGTTGAAACAACAAGTTATAAATATTTTTAAAAGGAAAAACTGTATGCAGGGACCATAAAGGTAGTTCAAGCTTGATCATAAATGTTTCAAAGGGGGATATTTTTTATTTTATTCTATTGATTTTTTTTTTTCTTGTAACACATTGATTGTAGCACAAGAAAAGATGGAAGAAATAACCCCACTTTTTTTGCCTCTTGGTGTGTAATTTTCCCGATTTTGCAACAGCAGCCTCCTAGAAAAAGAGAGTTGCAGGAACTACGGTCTATTTTGTGGGATGGATTCTCAGACTCAGCCAGTAAACTGCAGCAGCTATTGAAGAGTATTATGGGCTCTTTGATTTTTGTGGTAGCACTGAGAGATTTCACAGCCCTGAAGGGAAACAAAAGCTTTACATCTGGTGAAAACCTTAAAGACACATGGATATCCTTATAGGATGTGCTTTGATTCAAGCATGTATTCTTTTAGAATGGGGATAATGGTTTCATGTTAAAAGATGATGACGCAAATGAGCCCAGCCCTTTTCACTCTCAGTCCTGACATGTTCCTGAAAGAAGAGGAAAAAATTACTAAATTATTTCCTGATGTAAAAAAAAAAATACTTTGAATCAGTTTGGGCCATTTTCTACATTTTATTCTTTCCCACAGCTTCAAACTCGCTCATTGTGATTCAACAGGAATATTCAAACCCCTCAGCGCGTCATTTTTAATCACACTTTATGCCATAGAAAAGTCATTGCATGGTGATTATTTCAGACAATTTTTTTCTTTTCGTTTTTATTCCACAACTTCAAGGTTTGTGCCTGACGTTCCATGCATTCTCGTGTTTTCCACTTCTCCAACAATATGTTCCTAAGGCAATTTTTCCCTGCTACAAAGTGCCTGACAGTCTGTCCTGTATTGTATTCCACACAAAAAAGCAATTTCTTGACAGGGCTGGTTTATAATGACAGTCGTACTGCATAAAGATCAAAGCTCCTATCAGGAAGTGAGCCCACAGTAACATTGTTTGTGCTCTCTTCACAGCACGAAACAAAGCTTGTCTTGTTTGTGTGTTTCAGTAAAAGTTGTTTATTACTCTTCCATCACAAGAAAGAAGAAAAAAAAAGACAGTGACAGTAACCTAAGATCTTACAGGTCACAAACACAAAATCTTCACTCTGACAGTAGGGAGGCTGTAGAATATTCTCTGTTGTTTGTGTGCATGTTTAAAAATCAAAATAATTAGTGTCAATACAGAGATCCATGTTCTTTTTTCCCCTTTTCTGTTTTTTCTTTAACAAAAATAGTTTATTGAATGAAGGTAAAGGCTTGACATAGAAATATTTAATAACTAATTACAGTACTCTGTATTTCACATTTTGATTCCACAGTATAGAAACCTTATTATTTTTTCTTGTTTTTACACCAAGTGTGGATTCTCAGTTGTAATTTTGCTTCAACAGTACATGTACAACGAATTAATGGTGTATTCAGACAGGACACATTTGTTTCGCTTAAAGTGAACCAGAGTTCGTTTCTCCTGAAGATTCAGAACAAATTTTAGGATCGCAGACACCCGCTCACTGACCCAACTTTGAAGGTGGTCTAGGTTTGTTTCCAATCGGACTTTCCTTCAGTTTGCTCTGCAACTCTTTGAAATGTGGTCAGATGAATGCAGGCTCACTGAAACAACTTTTAACGTGATACACATTGCTTCTCCCACTGTTTTGCTCACAATTTGTCATAAAATTTACCAGAGTACCACCATAGCTGACGTCTCCTCAGTTACTGCCTTGCTTCATGCCTCTGGCGTACCAAAATATAAAGGGGTGTACCTGACGTTGATACAGACGTTCATAATTGGTCCACGAAATATAAAGTTTGAATAAGTGAACTATCCTGACAAGGTTTGCAAAGCGCAGGGTTTCCATAATTTCTTTCTCTTGTTGCTTTGCCCCACCCTCAGATCTTTTGTCACATGGTTTTGTCTACAAGCATTGGTCCAGAAAAGAAATCTCCAGTTGTAAGCATTCTAAATACAGTCCAAATGCAACGTTCAGGACTCAGTCTGGACCAAATTAACCAGACTCAGCCCAGGCCAAGTGATTTCTCTAGTCTGAAAACACCCTTAGTTTTCTTCCCTTGTGGTTGGGTGAGTGTGATAACTCTGTGGTCTTTTTTTTTTTCTTTTTTTTTTTGTATCCACAAGTGTAAACAACTGCAACCAAATCTAGTATTTTTTCTAAATTTTTTTTAAAGGGCCACCTAGTACTTGAAGGCCTGCATTCTTATTTTCAAACTATGCAAGAAAATGTCATAAATGCTGAAAAGGCATTTATGAGGGTTAATCAAACATGAACAGCGATGAAATGCACAAAATTAGACTCCCAAAACAAACAACTCAACTTTGTGACCTTCTGTGGAAACGTTTTATGTTTGAAAAATTCATAAAGCAATCCATCTCTCTTTGTAACCTCTTTTCAGCTATCTTTTCACACAGCAGGTACTATAGAATTCCAAACTTTATTTGCATCTGCCTGGATTATCATTCTAACCCGCGTTTGTGACCAGCAACATAACAAGGGCTCAGTGCATACATTTAAAAAAAAATCCATCAATTCATTCTAAGTAGGGTCATAGCTGCCTGCTATCCCGTTAAATGTGAGCCTTATCTCACTAAATCACCACCACCCAGCGAAGAGGCAGAGGGGTGGAACACCCCCTCACTCAAAAAGATGCTCCAGAGACCAACAAAAAATGTATTTATTCTCAATATACACTTGCAAAAAAAAAAAAGTTTAAAAACAAAAGTTAAAACGTTAAATGTAAGACTTAAAATGAGCTTATTTTGACCAACCCGTAAGGGATCACTGAGTCTGGTTTAACTCCACAGGAGGAAAAGTGCAAGTCTTTCAAAAAAATAAAAATCTTTAAACGCCATCTACTGTAAAAGGGTGATATGTAAATCCAATCCATCAGCAAATCAAAAGAAAACCCTTCCAAAACCTAATGGAAGCAGTATAAGTGACTTTCTCCACAGCTGCATTGAAGGCTACACATTATTTTACTTATGGATGTTAAATCAGGGCCAAATGCAAACTGTCACACAACCAAAATCAAAATGTATAAACCTCATAAATTTGATCCTGGAATCCAACATTTTTGTATTGAATCACCAGCAAAATTTTTTTTAAAAAAGGAATTACGATATCATGAGCATCTGACAAATTGGGGTCCTGCTCTGTGAAGAGCAGTAGAGTAGGCCCTGAGCGTCCCTGTGATGGGAAGGCGCTGCTGCAATGACCCCCGTGGCATGGGCTGGGCATGGAATGAATGGAGTCCCATGATTCTGTTTCTGTACAGCACTACTGAGCCAAACTGTTTCCTTATAGCTGCAGTTTGTAAGTCTTTGTTCAGATTTGTTATAAGGGTTATATTGGGGGCACTGGGTGGGTGGAGGGAGGGGTTTTGTTTAAATGTCTTGCTTATTTTTTTGTGTGTCTCTGTTTTGAAACACTTTTTTTCCTTTTTAATGAGTAATTTATTTGCTTTTAAAGTGTTTTTTTTTCTAACGAATTAAAGGCACAAAACAAATAAATGAAGTTTGAAATTTGAAGTGTGAAAAGTTTAAAGACCCGTCATAAAAGGGAACTATTGTAAAAGTTCCCAGTGCTCTTTTCAGTATGATTGTGCCGTTTTTTATCAAACTCCAAACACGTGTCATTTTCTAGGACATAATTTCTGCAGAGCAGCAGGAGTTCATTAGAAATGAAGTTGTGAGCTGAGTTGAATTCTGGACGGGACAACTTTTCCCATCACCCATTTCTGAACGCTGTGATTGCACGCTCTCCCGCTAGCTTTCAGTCCCTCACACCCCCAACCTAATATTGCTGGTGCAACAAAAATTATGAGCAACATGGGAGTTATCAAGCCAAATGCAAGCTCGTCCACAAACAGATGCATCAAGCTTTTGGCCCGTACATTGTATTTACAACACAATTACATTTTTTTTATAAACTGAATTTTTTTTAGAGTAAATGAATAGACATGCAATTTTAAGTAGAAATGTCTTTAAATATGTCTTCCATCATGGGAAAAATGGCACTATACCATGTTAAAAGCATTAAAAACATGATTTGCATTGGAGTGGGTCTTTAATAGTAGTTAATATGTTTCTGTATGACTTCTTCTAGTTAAATAAAGAAATGTCTATTGGAAGGCATAAATTCCTCACAGAAAGTTTGTTTAAAGACAGTTTTCTGGAAGTTAAGATGCACATAAACTCAAGTAAACGAGGTTGGCTGTTCAATACTTTTGTGTTTTGGCTTTTTTTCTTTTTCATTAATGCCTCGTCCCATTTTTTTAAACATTAAAGAAAGAAATGTTGAATTTTTTACATAAATCTACAGTAGTAGCCTGATTAAATTATAATCTTTCGTAGCAGGATGGGAGTTTTTTTAAACGGAACCATTACGAGCAGCATTTTCATATGTTCTAACTAGAATAAAAGAAGTAATAAAGTTTTCTGCTGTGATATCATCATTTAGCTTCAACAAGTGGTCACCAAGCAGCACAGTTTTTTGCGCTTGGGGCAAATATAGTTCAGCTTAAAATGATGCAATAAAGAGTAAGAATGTTTTCATTTCCAGAAAACGCTTATATCTTATCTTTTGTCTGAAGGTAGCATGAATTCCACCAAATAGTTTCCACACATCAGTGCCTAATTAGTAATCAGCAGAAGAGTTTGGGTGCTGATAAAATCGAAAGAGAAGACCTCCACAATACTTCTGTTTTCCTTATGTTTCTTTCCTCTGCCTCAAGCTGGGGCTCTCAACAAAGTACTGCTATTTAAATCAATACATCCCTCATTACGATATGATGAATATTTCATCACTGAGACTATTACTTCAAATGAATAATGTAAGTGTGTTATATCAGTCGGGGTTGGAGGGTTGGTGGTACCCTGGTCCCAAAGCTTTTTTATACCCAATCACTTCAGTTGAGGCTCTTTAAAACATTGCATAACCTCACAAAAAGGCTTTGGCTTTGGTTCAGTGATTGTACTTTCTGAAAATGCCATGGTCACAGTTCAAACCACTGACAGCTATGATATCGCCAGCTCCAATTAACTCCATGATCTAGGATTAAAGTTTCACTGAGCACATTTCTCTTTATATTAATGAATTCAAGTCTGGCATAAATCCTGATAAATATATGTATGCTAATTATAAATGCAAAAAAAACGCGCAAAAGCTAAGTTATCACATACACAAAGGATGAAAATAATAGGAAATATCACATCCAAGTATCAGCAGTGGAGTGTTTTCTATGTGCTTGTTGTCCTGGACACATTCTGAAAAGTTTATTGATGATAAAATGTTTTTTTTCTCTCTCAACATTTTCCTTTATTTGAACTTTGGTTTTGCTTTAATAACCTAAAAAAAACTCTGCTGGAAAAAAAAATCACCAGTTTCCATCAAAGATTAATAATGAGAAGCCCAAACGCACAAACAAGGAACTATAAATTCTGAAACTTAAAGCAGACTGAGCTCAGCAATACTACAGAAAGGATATCTTTATTATCAGTGACACGAAATTTCCTATCATACGTTAAATATCGAGCAAGTAGATTTTTAACCTTCAGGATTTCCACAGGGAAAAAGGATGAATCCACTTCCTCGTCTGAAATTCATCAAAATGGAGATAAGAGTTCTTTCAAGTGTTGAGCTGTGCTGAGTATTAAATAAGACGAGGTCAAACTGAGTGTTCGTGTAAGATTATGGAAATGTCACTCTTTTTTGCCTTTCTCAGTTCTGTAGTTAAGCACACTGAGCAGCGCTTCAGTGCATCCAACACAGATGGATGAGATGATTTCATGTGAGGCATCGGCTGCAGCAACATGTCTGCTCGTTGTTGATTTTCAATCCGGCAGGTTATAATTTCTGAGGTATTACCTCCATTAGTGTTGATAGCTCTTCTGAAGCTTGAGTGTGCGATGACACGTCAACTGTGAATGAAGATAGGGGGAAAATGGGCATTTAAAATTCTGAAGTCATTTTTTTTAATGGTTAAGCCTAAAAACAGGCCATTTATTAGGTTAACCTCTCTTTTAAATCAAGGAACTTCAGCTCACTATAAGACTTTTTATTGAAAAGTATTATACGGTATACTATAGAGGCAGTTCCTCATGACTCTGGCTGTGTAAATTCAAGTTAAAACCCAATAGTGTCAATGGAAACTGATTGATTCTGAATGTACAGTACAGACCAAAAGTTTGGACACATCTTCTTCTCATTCAAAAAGTGTTCTTCATTTTCATGACTGTGAAAATTGTAGATTCACACTGAAGGCATCAAAACTGTGAATTAACACACGTGGAATTATATACATAACAAAAAAGTGTGAAACAACTGAAAATGTCATATTTCAGGTTCTTCAAAGTAGCCACCTTTTGCTTTGATTCCTGCTTTGCACACTCTTGGCATTCTCTTGATGAGCTTCAAGAGGAAGTCACCTGAAATGGTTTTTACTTCACTGGTGTGTCCTGTCAGGTTTAATAAGTGTGTAATTGTGCCTTATAAATGAGGTTGGGACCATCAGTTGTGTTGTGCAGAAGTCAGGTAGATACACAGCTGACAGTCCTACTGAATAGAATGTTAGAATTTGTATTATGGCATGAAAAAAGCAGCTAAGTACAGAAAAATGAGTGGCCATCATTACTTTAAGAAATGTTGGGGATTAATTCAAAATTGAAGGCATACTGAACCAGCATGACTACCACAGCATCTTGCAGTGACATGCTATTCCATCCGGTTCGCATTTAGTTGGACCATCATTTATGTTTCAACAGAACAATGACCCCAAACACACCACCAGGTTGTGTAAGGCCTTTTTGACCACGAAGAAGAGTCATGGGGTGCTGTGCCAGATGACCTGACCTCCACAGTCAGCGGACTTAAACCCTATCGAGATGGTTGGGGGTGAGCTGGACCACAAAGTGAAGGCAAAAGGGCCAACAAGTGCTAAGCATCTCTGGGAACTCCTTCAAGACTGTTGGGAGACCATTTCAGGTGACTTCCTCTTGAAGCTCATCAAGAGAATGCCAACAGTGTGCAAAGCAGTAATCAAAGCAAAAGTTGGCTACTTTGAAGAACCTACAATATGACATATTTTCAGTTGTTTCACACTTTTTTGTTATGTATGTAATTCCACATGTGGTAATTCATAGTTCTGATGCCTTTAGTGTGAATGTACAATTTTCATAGTCATGAAAATGAAGAAAACTCTTTGAATGAGAAGGTGTGTCCAAACTTTTGGTCTGTACAGTATATGTTCAGTGTTCCAGTACAGTAAAGCTATATCGAGCAACACTGAGTACACTGCAGAAGTAACGAACACATGTGTTAAATTATATTAATACGTTAAATAAATCAATTCATTCAATCTTTCATTGTTAGAGAAAAGAAAAGAAAGCCTCATTACAACTGCCACGGCTAGATACTTTTTCTTTCCTTTTGGCTTTTTCCTTCAGAGGTCGCCACAGCTGAATCGGCTTCCTCCATCTAACCCTGTCTTCTGCATCCTCTTCTCCTGTTTTTGTTCATAACATCCATAAACCTCTTCTTTGGTTTTCCTCTAGACCTCTTACCTGCCAGCTCAAGACTCAGCATCCTTCTAATAGATTCACTGTCTCTCCTCCGGACATGTCCGAACCATCTCAGTCTGGCCTCCCTGACTTTAGCTCCAAAGCCTTTAACATGTGCTGTCCCTCTGATGTCCTCATTCCTGATCCTATCCATCCCGGTCCCTCCCAAAGAGAACCACAGCAACTTCATCTCTTCTACCTCCAGCTTTTCTTCCTGTCTTTTCCTCTGTGCCACTGGCTCTAGGCCCAACAACGTGGTTGGTCTCACCACAGTTTTGTAGACCTTTCCTTTAATTTGAGCTGAAACTCTATCACATATCACACCAGACACCTTTCTCCACCCATTCCAACATGCCTAAACTAGCTTCTTTCCTTCTTTTTCACACTCTCCATTACCATGGACTGTTGATTCCAGATACTTAAAATCATTCCCCTTCTTTATCTCTTCTCCCTGTAACCTCACTCTACCACATGGGTCCCTCTCATTCACACACTTCATCTTGCTAAAGCTTCATACCTCGGCTTGATACAGACTGTTGGGGGGGAAAAAAAGACCAAACCAGAATAGGACATGCGGGTGGCCCACATGAAATAGGAAGATTGTAGACCACTTGGTGAGCCTGCAAAGCAAAAATGTTCATGCACATCTTTTTTCCTGTGGGAATACCGCAGGAGACAGAACGTAGTGAATACTTATACAAAAGGGTATGCAAGGGTACGTAAGGGTGAATAAGGGGAGACCCACGCTGGTTTTTCATTTTTTTGGCAACCCCCCCCAAGCCCTTCTTACTGAGCAAGGAGCCTGTTTGTGCTGTTCATGTAATAAGGATGCGCTCAACGTAGTTTGTGTGGGATCCTGCGAGTGTCCTGCGGGCACTTACTGTCATGAATCACTAGTATCACTTGCACACCTTGTGTGTGCGTCATTTGCATGCGGTCAGTAAGGGGCCAGTACTCGCACCTTTCTAACAACTAGAGTGTGACGTAAGTACACCGTACGACAGCTTTATCCTGACAAGACAAGTGCGTGAAACTTACATTTGCATTTCAAATATCTGGATGTGTCTATGGACTTAATTAACATTTTACATTTAAGCATTTGTTTGCATACAATCATGTATTCAAGTTACATTCATTAAAGACCTATTCTGATGAGAATTGTGTTTTTAACATGTTCTTGTGGCATTTTTCTGATGACGGAGGACATATAGGAAGAAAATGATGCTTGAAAATGCATTTTGAATTGTTAAGGATGACCGTTGGCCATGACCTGCCATGAGCTGCTCTCTGTCGTTCCTCATAAAAGAGATGTTGGCGGTTGGGAAGGAGCAAAGCCCTGGACCACTGCAGTCCGTGGAGTAGTAGAAGTGCACAGGTGTGGAGAAGCTCACCGAGGGCATGTAGGAGTAATAGAAGCTCCCGTAGAGGAAGACGGAGACCCACAGGAGTGGGCAGAGGATGCAGAACAGGATGGCGGCCTGGAAGATGGTCCGCCGAGCTTTCAGGAGAGTCACCGTTGCCACATCCTGCAGCCAGAGCAGACGAGCCAGAGCAGACAAGAAATGCAGGGGGAAAAAAAAAGAGTTTATTTGTGACGTGGAAAATACACTCCACAATCTCCTTGCTCTGCTCCACTCTGCAATGGGGAGGAGAAGGGGGGGCGGGGTTGCTCCATGCCAATGGTCCCTCCCTCAACTAAGGGGCAGCTTTCTCATAAAATACTGCTGCTTTGCCGAAACTATGTCCTAGAAAACGTCACAGGACCTTTGATTAAAATGGCTTCATCCTAATTAAAAGACCACTGGGAACCCTTAACAAAAGATCAAAGGTGATCAGAGTGGGTCTTTAAGTCTTTACATATCCGTCTGTTTTTGTACAATGGCACAGCACAGTTCATGCAGCGGCTCTTTAATTGCTGCTCGCATTCCCCTTCAGCTGTGAGCAACAGTCTAAGCCTCTCCAACAGAATGTCCTTCCATCTTCCTCCAAAACTGATGGCAATAGTAACCAATCAAGATCGATCCCTCCCCTGACTCTAACATATCTCTCTATCCTACATCCAAGTGACCTGCTGAATGACAAACTGAACTGTTCTCACTGGATCAATGGCTCATAAGTATAAAGCAATTTCCTTTACAAACTGCACTCTGGGAAATAAACAGACTCACTGCCTTGGGAACCCGACACCGTGTGAGCTTCAGCAGCCCATTATTCATTTTAATGTTTCCAAACTTTGATGGATATTGCAAACTTTGAAGATAGTAATAAACATTTAGTCTGGCAAAAGAAGAAAAAAAAACATATCAGGAAATGTTTTCTACAGGATGCATCAAGAGAAATAACAGTTGATCCTCTTAAGACGACCTCCTTTTTATCTCAGAGGATCTTTGCTGTGTTTATAGACATAACATGAGAATTCACATTTTACCTTAATACGAGACTTTTTTCATTTTTTAATTTAATATTAGCTTGAATGCATGAACCAGTGTATAAAATCAGACATCGTCTGCTTTTTATTAGACGTCTCTGTGTACGATTCGAAGGCCAGAACAACAAAGAATTTCTATTATTAACAAATAAGTAATTTTTTTTTTTAGTATTACTCTGATAGAACTAAGAGGGTGGTATTTTTTTTTATCTTTGTTAAGCTAATTTTTCAAGTCAAATGAAGTATTTACTTAATTTATAAAAAGTAATCAGTAGACCGTAAAGACGACGTGAAGATGTAAAGGCTAAATCAATCAACCAACCCATAATACTGGGGCAGATAGCTGCACAACAAACAGACACATTAGCTGACCCTTTTGTGAGTTCTTCTACTTTGAAAGGCACAAAGGCCGTCTTTGAGGAAAAAAAACAAAAAGCGTACATCTTCAAGATTTAATTGCGCTGTCCTTCAATCATACTCTGCCTCTCCATCAATGGAGAAAACCCTGTGACAGACAAAAACAAGACCATTAGTCAGTAGTACCACTGCCTCCACTTTTGCATGAGAGAAAAGAACAGAATAATTTCAGCAGCAGATTAGTTTGTTTTTTAAAAGGAGCAAAAGAGGTTTAAAGAGGTTTTGCTTTGTGGATTTTTACATAATAAAAGATGATTACATTTCTCCTTAGACCTTTTCTTCTTTTTTAAATTTTCTTTATGTACCTAACATGGTCTAAAGGTCAACATATAGGTTCACTGTGTTACTGTGGTAACTTTGCAGCAGTTAGAACAAAGTTATTTTTTAATCGGGGAGTGTTTAAACCAGCCAGGAGTCTGCTTAAAATACAATAACAATGTGTGACATCTGTGTTTATAGATGGTGTACAAATATTTGTATGTAAGTCGTTTTAGTGTTTGGTTCTGCTTTTTGTAAAGATTTGTTCACATTTCTTTATTCTTTATCTTCTCTTCTGAGTAAAGAAACGGAGCTCTGCAGATAAGTGCTGCTTTGTTGATGTTATGCAGTGTTTTTATCTAAATGTATCTGAAGTTTTTACAAGCGGACATGGTTTTACCTGAATTTGTGGGGAAAATTCATCTCTCCAGTTTGTCTGTATTTTTCAGGAAATATTAATGACTAAACTGAATACATTTTTTCAGACAGCTTGATAATTAGTGTTACCAAAACTTTCAGTAATGTTCAGTATTTCTCTAACAGTATTGCAATTTAATAAAATATAGAAGCTCCACTGTCTCTAACATCCTTTTTAAAAGTAAAAAGTGTAATTAATGGTAATATCAGTATTTCCTTGTTGGTGAACCCTCTCCTTACGATTGTAAAAACACATATTTCTATTTCACTGTTACATTTTTAAACACAAACTTACATCATATTAAAGTCTGGCGCATAATTCAGAGCAAATGTTCAACTTATTTAGCATGGATTTCTGATGACAGCTTTGTGGTTGAGGGATTCGGCTCATTGATTAAAACAGCTTGTGAACTGCTTTCTCATCAAGGATGGTTGTTTGTGTTCATACTGCTGCAGACAAGTGCCAAAAAGGTTTCAAATACTATTTCAACATCTGAGTTTGATTAAAATCGTTCCAAGTTTATTTCATGTTCCAATTGTAAACCTGATTTTACCAGAAAGACAGTTTCTCACAGTATCTTAACAGCTGATGTGGTTGTCACAGAAGTAAATCTTACTTAGTTTCTACATTATACTGTATATTCTCATAAATGAATGTTTGGCTGTCCCGATGTTTGCCCTCACAGCTAACTTATGAAGTTATGAGAATTTCCTATATTTTATCTGAAGCGATTAAAACAAATACAGAGTCAAAATGGGCATAAGACAGGATACAAAATTAAACGTTTTCCAGAATCAGTCATTCAGAGGTTTTCTCAGCTTGGGATCAAATACATTACACACAAAAGTGTCCTAATGTTTTTTAGAACTTGTCATTTTTGTGCATTTTTTTTTCTTTTTAAGAAAATTCACACAGGAGCAAAAACCTTGTTACTAACTTTTCAAGGAAAGTAAAGATGATGTAAAAGATTAGCTTTCAACTAAAAACTCATAAACCTTCAAATCACATCTTTCTAAGCCATGACGGTGTGGAACCGGTTAGACGTGGATGGAAAAAGACGGTAGATAAACAGACATGTGAGAAGATTTAGAATGACAGCTGTGAAGATGTGGACACACATATGCTTTCAGTGGAACATATATTGTTTAAGGAGCACATGTTCCAGCACATCCTCAGAGATGAGTAGAATGCACTGCAGTCAGTTGTGAAGTCAACCAAAAGAAAGAAGTTTTCAATCCTTGAATAGTCTCGCCCAGACGCCATGCATCTGCCAACTCTGCGTCTGTCAAGAAATTTACAGACGCTTTTCAAGGCTGCTGTCGCTTCCTTATGCTCAGTTTAACGGAATTTGTCAGTTACCTTACCTGAACTTAGTTTAGTTATCATCCAAAAGAAAAAAAGTGTTTTTTTTTTGTTTTTTTTTTTTTGGATAAAAAAACGTTTCATTTAAAAAGGATGGATTGATGTGATATCACAAACTGACATATTGCATTATGAGTCATCTGAGCAGGTGTTGTTTCTGGGGTCCCTTTGGTTCATAATGTTTTCGTGCATTCGAAGGCAAACGGTGCAAACATTTTTCACGGCGGTGACATCTGCTTTTTTAACAATGTCATTTCCATAAATCAAAGGCCTTCCCCATTTACCCACCGCTGTTACATCTGAGTAATAGCTGTGTTTGTAACAGTGTTAAGCAGCATAAAACACTTACAGAAAACGTTTGCTATACAGCTGGGATGTTTTTAATTTGCAGTTGTGGGGCATATTCTAACACAAGTTGAACCTGTTAAAGGGCAATATTTTTTTTAAACTAAATGTAGAATTAAAAAAAAGAAACTTCTTTTTTATTTATTGGAAGGTTGGCCCATCTGTTTGGGGAAAGAAAAGAACTAAGAAAGTCTTTGTGTTTTTAAGGAACAGCAGAACCATTTTTTCCTCTGTGTTCATTTATATTTATACCCAAACCATTTTTTCTGTTTTGCACTTTTGTTGTTCTGCAGAAAACATCAAATCATCAACAAGGTAGACGTTTCTTTAACTGTTTTTCAGACAACAAAAACTAGACATTATTATAGCCTTTATGGTTGGAGATAAGCAAAAGTGCTCCACAAAGAAAACAATCCCAAAAAGTCAGTTTTTATGAAAATGTGATATTGTAAACTTTAGGCTGCAATTTCCCACAATGCAATTCTAAAGTGCAGCACAGTTTTCAGCTCAGTTAGAAATTCTTTGTTTGCCTGTTTGATTCCTCCTTGCAAAGCATCATTAAATTTAATTCCTTGTGTCTTGTTTCACATCTACAATCTGGCATTGAAGTATTCCATTAATAATGTATCCAAGTATGTCGGAAAAAAATAGTTGCATATAAAAAGAGGAAATGTAAAAAGTTTTTTTTTTTCACAAACAGGAATTCATACATAAATAAAGTGGTCATTTAAAAATCATACTGGTCTTGTGGACCCATGTGAGTGATAATACAATGCAGAGGATCGCTACCGGCAGTGATTTTGATATAGCTGTCCCTCATTAAGTTTCTTAAGAATCCAATAATAACCAGTCATCCGTTAAAAAAATACTCAAAAGCTAAAACATGCAGAAACGTACCAATGATCCATCGCGTAAACAGGCCAGTATCCTGAAGTTGGCCTGAAAGGCTCAGAGAAATAGAGAAAATTTCTGGAGCAATATGTTAGACTCAATAGAACTCATTTCTAATGGAAAATGTTAAAGTTCATACGAAGAGAGCAAGAAAAAGCTGGGAAGGGTTGCTGGGAAAAATCTTTTTCTCCCTGAAACAGGTACAGCCGTATAGTTTATGCTGACAAAAGTTGCATCCGAACAAGCCACAGGGCTTGTGGAACAATGACCTTCACACAGAGAAGGCCAAACTTGTCGGTTTCCTTGTTAAAACCCAAAACAACATATCAACAAACCAGCTCTAAAAAACAAAAACAAAAAAACCAAAAAAATGAGAAAGATTTTTTGAGCTGAAGATGTTTCTTAAAATTCTAGAGTAAAGTGTGAGTTAGAACTCAACATTTTTATTTTTTTTGGGAGATGGATCCCAACTACAGCAACAGTTCTGACCCAGATATAACTTAAACCACTGATTCATATGCTGTTGCAGAATTGTGAGACTTAAACATGAACTAATTCTAAAAACCCTCCCTAAACTAATGCTGCCTTATTTAGAAAAAGTTCCCCCCCCCCCCCCCACACACACACAGTCTATACCATGCTATTCTTAAGCCTTTTATAGTAAACAAAAATCATGTATATGTTCATATATTACCTTTGGCACACACAAATAATTATATTCTTAATAAATATTTGTTATTTTCCTTAAGACGATTATCTTAAGGCCACATTGGGTCACAGATCACACACCCATGCACACTCAAACTCAAACTCAAACTCAAACTTTATTGATTTATATAGCGCCTTTCATTTTGGTTTAAAAACACAAAGCGCTTAACATAAAAACAGATAAAACAGTCATTAAAAAAAATGAAAGTTGTTAAAAACGGAAAACAAAAGATAATCACACAAAGAAGGGACCCCTCCCTCACCACCCCCCGCCACAACCCCACCCACCCAGTTACCCCAGTAGAACCCTGAACAGAAACAAAGAACTGCAGCTTAAAGAAGGTCTGGCTTGGTACTGCTGTGAGGAAACACTACCACTAAGACACATTATTAAGTGTGTCTTAAGCTTTTTCTAAAAATCATACTGTCGTGTGCAATCACCATTATAAATTAAAGCCGTAAGCTGTGTTGTATGGCTAGTTGTCTGACCTGCAGGAATTACTCGCACCCCCCATTGACCCACCCTCATCAGCTAACCGGCTGCTATGTGCCCCTCATTTTCCCCTTCTGCTACTGGTTAGAGGCGCACATGACAAATACATAGAGAATACAATAATTTTTTTTTTCTTTTTTTTTAAATTGGCAGTATTTCTGTTGGTTTTATCTCTATAGCAACTGTTTTAAACGAGTATATGTAATATTTAAAAGTAAATTTTTGGATTTCTTTGGCAATGTTTTTTGTTGACCAAACCCCCATTGTTAATATAGTCATATTGTATGTCATATTCTTTCGTTCACTTTGAGCCAACAACTCATATTAAATGTTCACAATATTTCTGTAAAAAATGTGGCTGGAGCCTATCCCGGCCACTCGTGGGCGAAGGCAGGGGACATCCTGGACAGGTCGCCAGTCTGTTGCAGGGCCACAATCACACACCCATTGACACCTAGGGACAATTTAGAGTAACCATTTAACCTATGAAGCATGTTTTGAGATGGTGGGAGGAACCCGGAGTCCCCGGAGAAAACCCATGCATGCACGGAGAGAACATGCAAACTCCACAAAGAAATGTTCTTGATGTTCTGTTGCAGGTCCCCCAGCTTGGACTTGAACCAGGGGCTTTCTTTATGTGAGGCAAGAACGCTAACCACTGTGCCACCGTGCAAACATTTCCTATTCTTATATAGTGGCAAAATGGGACAATTTCACACTTTGCCACAAAATGGCCCCCAAGCCATTTGTTCTGCAGCTATCCTATTATAATTTCAAAACTTCATTTAGATCTCCCCGACACGTGTGTTTAGGTTTCGTTAGTGAACTTTGAAATATCTTTTGAGCCCCATAAGAAATTTGGGCTCCATTCATTATTTGTGAGGGTTTCACTTGCTGTGATGTCATCATTTCTTTGGAGGGGTTGATCATTATGTCAAAAATGTATTTTCACCGGGTACTATTTTTAGTATGTGGCTGGGGCAATTTTAGTTTGAAGGTGCAGTAAGAAAGAAGAATTGCAAAAACAATGTAGTCCTTGCAGTCCAGGACCGCAGCGGGCCAGAAAAATGTTTAAACATGGTAAGATTGTAATGGTTTAATAAGATGCAAAAACTATGGATACCTTTTCCTGTGGCCTGGGAATTGCAGAGTTGTAAGTTATGCCACAACTGCACAAAGTTTAAGTTGTTCATCATCCACTGCTGTTTCTATTTTGATTTATTATCCATCACTTCTGTGTGTTTAGCCATTCCTACTTAAAAAAACAGTCTTTCTAATCAATGAATCAATGAACTTTACATTTTTATGATGAAAAAGACAGCAGGAGAACCATTTTTTGGGGTAAATGTAGCATTGAAAATGCAATAATTCCTACAGGAGACTTGATCTCCAGGAAGAACCATTTTCAGAACCTCCTACTTGCTGTTTTGACACTCTATTATCCATGTAAACGCTCCGTGTGTTGCTTCTCAATACACAGAGTTCTCTTTAGCACATGAATCGTCAAAGTGTTTGGGGATCGTTTCATTCTTAAGCAGTGGGGTTTAGCAAACACATTCATTTTAGGTTATGCACATCTTTGATGCCAGCAGAAAAGGAAGACACCAGAAAGAGGGGGAGGAAAAGATGTGATCGAAGGGAAAAGAGGAGGAGAGAAGAAAAGAGTGGGAGGGGGAGGAAAAAGGAAAGACAAATACAAAGAGACAGGCAGAAAAGTGCACAGAGACGAAAGAGGCAAATCCCTCATAGCATGTAGTACTTATGTGTGATAAATGTGCAGGAAGAGTCATCATTAACACTGTTAATAATGAGCACAACCTTGTACAAAAGCACAAATAGCACTTTACACTGGCAGACATTGTAAGCCAATGACAAAGGCTGAAGTCAAAAGCAGCATCTCAAACTGCAAAGGTAATAAAGACCAGCGTGGATTTCCTCTGGAACAATGTATTTTTCAGATTTCAAATAAAAGTACCATTTCTGCATATTTTTGCATGCATCCCGCTTCCAAAATTACATATGGATAAAGAAATTATGTACACAAACATTCAAAGCCAAGAGAGTTATGAGAAGAAAGTTTGTTTAAATTAAGAAAGGAATGGAAATACTTGCAGTGTGAGAATTGTGAGACGAGCTTTGCCTGATAATTGCAGGATATAACCATTAAGCAGGCTATTTAGTCAGTCTTTATCTCCCTCTTAAAGCCTTCAGCCAATCCCATACAATGGAGATAAATATGTCCATCTCCTCTGCACTGCTAATATGCCAGCACCTTCCTTTGGGTAAATATCTCTTTGTTTTTAAAGGTCATGTCCTAAATACGGATTCATAGCTCATGCAAGAGGGCAGATGTTCTTGAATGAGAGGTCATTTAAACAAAGCAATATCCATCCACATGCCGTTTCTCTTATCTATAATCTTCCAAACCATCCTTGCTGTGTGTCTGTTATTTACTCTTTTTTTATGTGGATCAGCAGGAAGCAGCAGGTTATGGTTAGATTTCAGAAACGCCGCGGAGATATATATTTTTTCCACTATGATATGCAAAACACTTTATCCTTTGTTTGGTCTCTGGGGGAAAATCTCAAATGGCTGAATTTTCTCATTATGCGTGTCCTGTGAAAATATGTTTTCCGCACATTTAAAATGCACAATTCAAAGGTAGCAATTCCACTGCAGAGAACAGAACGGTGCATAGAGGTAAACATTTGTCACACTCTAATTGTCTCTCGACAAAAAAGCACATTGAGATGTTATGGAAAAGAGTGACAGGACTTCACTTAAATGGTCCCTTCAGACTTAATTGCGGTATTAACTCAGTCTGCCCGTTTGCTGTTGCTGTTTTCAATAAAGCGCTTGCAGCCTAATAATTGCAGTTGTGGTTTTGTATCTTGTAGGGCAGTGGTCCCCGACCCTTTTTCAGGCCACCGACGGGTTTAACGTCAGACAAAATTTTCATGGGCCGGTCTGTACAAAGCTGAATTGGACATCTGTTTTTTTATTTTATTTTTTTCTTAGCTTCCAGTATCCCCTAACTTTTGAGGGTAAAGTTTATCTTTGTCCTCTGTAAAATTTTGGCAGATGTTGTTTTATGTGTACACCAGGTTTCATGAGGAACTATTAAAATGTGATATAGATTTTCCCTTAAAACCCTTGTGCTATCTTGGATGACCCCACCCTTACTTTGACATGTTCTCCCTACCATGACAAAGGTGGATAAAGGTGAAAAAATTTCATGTAATCCATTGAACCAGTGAAGATCACAAAAATTGAAAAAAAAAGGTTCAGAGCACTGTCTAGTGAATCTAGCTGACCCAACTCCCAACGGTAAAGTGCCTAGGATAGCACAAGGGTTAATCTATAGCTGTCTGAGTGGAAGCTAAAAAAATCAGATGCCAACTTCAGTTTCATCTGACTTTTAAGGTGTGACAGATATATAAAAAAGTCCCTATATCTTCTAATTATAATGACGTGATTCCACCATTTGGGCAACTTTATTAGCAATATCCTCCTAACATTAGACAGTCAGTTGCTGAATATTAGGCATTATTATAATTATTATTATGGTGTGTAGGAATAACTGTCACAATAAATCTATATTTAGAGTTAAAAACTCCTGGTTTTTGTTGGTTAAATGCGGTTTTCTTTTTTTTTTCCTTTTTTAAGTTAAAGGCTTGTCCTCTGTTTCTTTTCTGCCAAAAGAAACTTTCTAAAATATGTTTGTTTTTTGGCTAACTTTGGTAACTTTGGGGTTTCAAATTAGCAGTCTGTGCAGCCGCTTTGAGAAAATAGCGGATGGACTTTTTGACTGGATTTTTTGACAGGCTGCAGAGTGGCGCCGTGGTTAGAGCTCTTGCCTCACAGCAAGAAGGCCCCCAGTCCTGGCCTGAAACAGAACACCAATGTTCTCCCTGTGCATGTGTGGGTTTACTGTGGAGACTCTGGCTTCCTCCCACCATCCAGAAACATGCTTCATCGGTTAATTGGTCACTCTAAATTGTGAATGTGAGTGTGTATGGGTGTGTGATTTGTGACCCTGTCCAGGATGTCCCCTGTGCTTATCCTGGGTGACCAGGATAGGCTCCAGGATAGGCTCCAGCAGCCTCGTGACCCCCAAAAGGGACAAAATGGCATAGAAGATGAATGAAAGAAAGAACTGATTTTTGAAACATGACAAAGAACTGAAACTAAAACCCTTAGGTAAATTTTTTCTCTGCAGTACGGCACCAAAATGTTCCACGGGTCAGTTCTGATCTGCAGCACCGGGGGTTGGGGTTCACTGTTGTAAAGTGACTGGATTTTTTTGAGGAGTCACAGAATGGACTTTGGGTTCTACTGACCGAAGTTATTGTTTTTGGCCCACAGAAACAAAGAGAAAGTGTCAGCAGCTACCTTCATTCTCTGTCTTTTAAACCCTCAAATCAAGTCAGAAATCTAGGGGTAATCATGGACTCTGACCTGGACTTTAACAGCCATATCAAGTCAGTAACATCAGCGGCATTTTACCATCTGAAAAACATTGCCAAAATCAAAAACATAATGTCAAAGCGAGACCTGGAGATACTTATTCATGCATTTGTCTCCAGTAGGTTAGACTACTGTAACGGCCTGCTCACCGGCCTCTCCAAACGAGCTGTAAAACAGCTTCAGTACATCCAGAATGCTGCTGCTCGAGTCCTGACCAAAACCAGGAAGTATGATCACATTAGTCCTGTGCTCAGGTCTTTGCACTGGCTCCCTGTACCTCAAAGAATAGACTTCAAAGCAGCTCTGCTTGTGTACAAGTCTCTCCATGGCCGCGCACCAAAGTACATCTCTGACATGTTAGTGCCATATGAACCATCTCGTACTCTGAGGACCTCAGGGTCCGGCCTCCTGTTGATTCCCAGAGTCAGAACTAAACAAGGGGAATCAGCGTTTCAATATTCTGCAGCTAAAATCTGGAACAGCCTCCCTGAAGCTGTAAGACAGGCCTCTTCTGTGTTCATGTTCAAATCTAGACTTAAAACATTTCTGTTTAGCCGTGTATATGACTGAAAGGTCCTATCTGCACTTTTCTTTCCTTCCTTTCTTTTTAAATCATTTTTTTTTCTTTTCTTTTAAAGTAAATTTTATGTTGATTATTTCTATGATGTATTGTGATTTTAATGCATTTTTCTGTTTTGTGAAGCACCTTGAATTACTTTGTGTATGAATTGTGCTATACAAATAAACTTGCCTTGCCTTGCCTTGCCTACTGACCAAAAAGCCAAGCACCAAAAAAGATACAGTGGAACTCTATAACTTAAAATAAATAATAAAAAACAAAGGAAAAGGTATATTGTGATTCATTTTGAAAAAAAAAACATTTCAGCTCTGTAGTCATTGCTATATTTGAAGGAATTTATTCAAATCATAGCTTTTCTGACAAAGGTTTAATATGTGGAAAAGGGAGTATAAGGGCAATTCAATCTTAAAATCATCCATTTTCAAAACATTACATCTTTTTTTGCAGTGCAAAAAATTTTTCATAGAATTTTTCCCCATTGTGAAAGATGGTGTTTTTCATACAACAAATACAATACATCTTTTACATTTCAGTTTTTCAAGGTTGAACTTCAAGTATAATCCTAGCAAAGTATTTTTGACCTTCGACACATAAAACTGTACCTGTCACTTTAATTTGCCTTTTTCTGCTTTTGAAGACGTGTCTAAAAGCATCGACTGTTTTTATTTCAAGCATATATTACTCCTCTGTTTTCTTAAGGTGGAGAATAACCCCTTCAGCATGCTTTACAGAGAAGAATAATTTCTTCAACTGCATTTTAGAGATTTTACCTAAAGGGGCCCCAAGAAAAACAGGTGAAGATCACTTGATTTTTTTTATTTTTTTTTTTATTTAGAAAGAACAATAACCGGAAGAAGGGGAGTGGAGGGCATCTCAGTGAATAGTTTAAAGTAGAATGTATCATAACCATAATACAATTTTATTAAGAAAAATTGCATCAAGAAAACTTGATGTAAAGAAATAGCAAGAAAGCACGATTCACATTATCATTCAATGAAAGTGATAGAATGGATGTTTTAAAGCACCAAAAAAATGACCCCATGCCTTGATATTATCATGCTTTTCAAGAACATATCTCTTGAAGGATTCCATGAATAAGAAAAAAAAAAAGCCAATATTCTGCAAGCCCGTGTGAGATGTCAGTTATTCAGTTAAATACCCACTCCAGTGAAAATTATGTTTTTGGTGAATTTATGTTTTTGCTACATGTTTTTGTAGCATTTTTCTCATGAGGGGGGGACAAATATAAAAAAGAATTTAAGATTAACATTTCTTTAATCAAATTATGATGGATCGGGGGCAGATATTGCAGAGTTTGTTACACAGCCACTGCAATGGGGGGGGGCAAAGTCTCCCTTTCCTGCTCCTATTCTGATGCATCCACTGGCGGACAGATCCACGCACTTCTTAAATTTTCTGGCACCTGGTCAGCTTGGGGTTGTGAGGGGCTGTAAGCTAGCGAGAGTGTAAACAAAGGCATGATGGGATATCAGTGTGGGGTTACTTGTGGGGTTACTTCCCACCCACAACTTAGAGGAGAATGTCTGATGAACTCCTGCTGCTATGCTGAAATTATGTCCTAAAAAAGGACACAAGCTTTTTGATTGTGGCTGAAAATGGCATTATCATAAATAAAAGAACATTGGGAATGTTTTTACAATAGATACAAATATAGTTTAAGCCTCAGTCACAAGTGCCCTTATGGGTGGACATTGGTTGTCTGTGGGCAAAAAATGGCAAACCTGTTTGTGGAAAGCAGGTGGTCCACACAAAATATCAATATCATAGAACACTCTGTGAGAGCAAAACTTGTCATGCATGTTTTTTCTACAGGCATGTTGCAGGCAACAAATCACAGCAAACACTTATACAACATGGAAAAGTAAGTAAGGGTGAAGTAGGTGAGATGCAGGTATCTTGTACGTGCTCCTTCCTGGCTTCTTGTGGGCAGTCTGTTGGAAATCGTAAATCAAATGATCAGAGTGTAGTTTGTGTGGGCGTCCTGCGGCCGTCCTACAGGCTCTGACATGCAGTGTATTCTGCACACCGCGTGCATGGAGTATTTGTGCACGTTCAGTAAGAAGACCGTACACGCACCTAATAAACAACTAGAGTGTAGTATAAGGGCACCGTATGACAGTATCACCTATACGTCATAAGTGTGTGTAACTTACACTATCCTCACAAATACTTAGCAATACGCTTACCGCACACACCACAAGACACACCTGCACTCCACTTCCCAACACCCGCTACACTCTAAGACTCTCCACAGACCTGGACCACCCAAAAACCTGCAGCACCCAAACAGGTAACGCCCCCACACACACCTCACCCGTTCCCTCTTACCCAACGGGTGCATGTGACAATGGTTTTAACAGCTCTGGGCCATTGACTGTAAAAACAAGGGACAGCTCCACCCCTCTCCTTACGTGTTCCCAAATTGGCAGTACCATTTCTTCCTGATACGGGCGCCGCCATGTTGAAAACCAGTCGACAGTGATTGGTCTGAGTCGCTCCAAGTCATTGTATCAAAGGCAAATACTGTCATCATTGCCATAGATACGATGACTCACAGCGACTCGGACCAATCGCTGTCGACTGGTTTCAACATGGGGGCCCCTGTATCAGGAAGCGATGGTGAGGGATTTTGTCTGACTTTGAGAGCGCCAGAGGTAGGGCATTTTCAATGGGTGTCGTCACCCCCGACTCATTCATTGTTTTTACAGTCTATGCTCTGGGCCTAAAGTCACTCTAGTAGAACAACTTGTTTCATGCCTTTCAGTAAATGTACATTCAAAACTACTGCACACATCCCACTTTTATATGAAACAACAGTATTATTTATGAAAAAAAAAAAATATTATCCTATTCGGCCCCTTTTACATTAATATTATTTACGGAGTCCTAAAACCTTCATGAGGACACAAGACTTCGACAGTCATAAACTGTCAAAGGTTCTTTTTAATAATGCATTCATTTTTATTTTTTTAATGTAATGGGCGTGAGAGATACATTTAGCTTCCTTCCCTCAATAAAAAGAAAAACAGCTAAATATGAATGCATACAGGAAGTTATGGCTGGACTTTAAATTATAAAAAATTAGACTTCTCCACCACTTTAGTTGAATAAAACACTTTAAGCCAGAGTGTTATTCATGTATCGTATTAGTTTCCTTCAATGACAAAGTAATAGGAAGTAAAGGCACGTACCTCACGTCTGTATCAGAGCATAGCATTGTTGCAAACTTTAGTCTTTATTGCTTTTTCTTCTGCTCATTAACCGGACACATTTGCACGTAGAGATGGATATAGGAAATAAGACCGGGGGCCTTGGGAGTGGGAAAAGGGAGATGATACCACTATAGCATCATCTAAACCAGTCTGTCGCTACATGTGGACAAACTGTGTGGGGATGATGGGGGACAAAGGAGGCAATTAGTTGAACAGAGCACTCGTAATACACTCTCAAGGGGCCAGTAAGTCAGGGAGCTCAATGCTGCAGCCAGGTTCTCCGAGCAATTAAGAAAGCGAGGGGAGTCGGAGTGGCTTAGCCTGATGCTCTGCAGCTTTGTACTGATGTTAAGAAGAGATCGAGGGTCGCTTTCAAACCCTATCAGTCTACCTGAGCCTTAATGTTCCCTTCCACACAAGCTGGAGGAGCTGAGAACAGAGCCAAACGGACAAGTGAGGACAAATAGGGACATGGAAGAAATTATTCTCCTCCCCCTCTGTAAAAGTATCTGACATATGTTTTGGCTTCCTTCCCAGATCATTTGCATTACCTATATTTTTAAAAACCCTTTTTATCCCTTTTTACTTAATGAATTATTTATAGAAGAGAGAGTGAGGGGGAGTGGAGAGCATTTCCCTTGGAGTAAACATAGCAATGAAAGGAGAGGGGACTGCAATAAAATGATATGGAAGGCATCACTTGCCCCCATACCAAAATGCTTTTTAAAATATTATGCGCTGTGCATCATTTTAGACTTCAAAAAGAAGCAAATTATTTAGCGATGGATCTTTTTTTTCCAGGAAGTGAACGGAGTCATGCTGCGAGCTGGATTGAAGATGCAGATGCTTTCTCATAAACTCCATCATAATTAATTTGTGATGCATAAACAATTGATCTAAACTGTTATAATCCTGGCTGCTGCATAAACCCAATCGATTAAATCCTCTTAAATATTCCATTTTCTAATGCAGTTTGACCTCTGAGAAGAAAGAGCAAACACAGTCATTAATTAGTTTCTGGTCTCTGGCAGGTTTTAGGTGCACATCAAATATTACATAGAACAGCAAATAAATAAATACATAAAATTGGATTGGACAAAAAAGAACAATACTGGAGCTTTTCATTTTATTTTTCTTACAACAACCCACCAGGGCAATGCTTACAAGGTGTTCTTCTCCATATGCTTTTCCCTCCAAGCCTGCAACACACACAGAGACTTCAGTCAGAGATACCTCAGGGGGAACAATTTCCAACCTGCTGCAGATTCATGAGCATCCCTTCTCCAGGGGGTCCTCACTGAAAACCACTCTTGAATAGCAGCATGCAAAAGAGCGTGAGACACAAACGCCCTGAAATGAGGAATCAACTCTTTGTAACATTCATTAATTTGAAAGAGAAATCATGCACAGATCACAGGTTCAAAACTGAACAGCACTCTCATCCCATCGAGGCACATTGATGTACAAGTGGAGCCTTTTCCCACTTATGAAACCAGGGTGATTTTTTTTGCTCTCTGAGATGTGCTTGCACAATTTAACCTTTTCAGAATTGGCAAAAAAAAAGGACTGTTGAAACCATGAACCAAAGCAGGGAGCCTGATAATTGAAGTTGTACATAACAAAGGAAGAGGTTGCGATATGGGGGGATGTGTTCATTAATAATTGATCAAAGAGGTGTTAAATTGAAATGTGTTTGCATCAATTAATCATCCTCCCAGATGCCACTAATCAGCTTTTTTTCTTGATGCATCATAGCATAGTGCTGGAGACAACCATGGTGGTACAGCGACCATCATTTATCATGTTTTCCTCCATTCATGCAGCTGACCTCGAGTCTGGAACAGAGTGATTAAAATGCTATTGTCATTGAGCACCACAGACTTTACTCATGTTTCCTTAGGATTGGTAGTAGCATGACATATACAGGGATTGTACCGTACAATAATTGAACTTTCAAAGTGTGGTCTGATAACCTGCAGAACAATGTGTTCACTAAGATTTGAATGGAAATAGTTGAAACTATTTGGGGTTTGGGAATTCTTATTATCCAAAGATTTTTTTTTTTCCATCAGCACTTGTGTTCAACAATTCACAGAGCGAACTGCACCGCTGCCAGACTGCATCGCCAGCGGGTGCACTCATGAATTCAACACTTTTCCTCAGGCAAGGAAAAATAAGGAGAGGCGTTTGCGGCGTGGAGTCAGAAAAAATAGTAAATTAATGTAAAAATTCATTTTTATAAAGAATAGGCTGGGAATGATGCTGTAAAGTCTTGTGGAGTTTAACGCTTTGAGTCTACACTTCAAAGACTTGTCATTGGTGTTTTGCTGTTGGGTTATAATTTAACAGCAACAAAGCACAGCATGTTTGAACTTCACAGCATGCAAATACCTGCATTTGGATGGAGTTTACTTGCATTTGGCGTAATGAGTTGTTTGATCATTTATATGTGGTGAGGCCATAATGGTGAATGCTGAAACTAAAGTTATGCATTTGCTGCAAATTCACCACTCATACTTCTTATTAAAGAATAAAGCAACACATTTCATAAACTTCATAGTCACCTTCATCTAATCTTCATGAAATCTTTAATTAAGATTAAAGCAGGAACCATTTTTTTTCCACATTTACTACATGAGTAAGCATGCAGGTTAATCCAGAAAGGGATTATTCCTCCTGATGGAGAATGACCACTCGCATGTAAAAAAACTCACAGGTAAGTGGACTCTGTTTCTGCATGCGTCTCAACTTACAGGATGACCCACTTGCAAGTCACAGTAGGCAGGCCCACTAAGCCATATTAGGAAACATCCTCATCTTTTTATTTAAAGTTTAATATCTCCAGGCTCTGTCTCAGGCCTGATGCTGTTGACATGAAAATGATCAATGACAGTAGATCAGCCCCGTGGGAAGTGCAAGATACACATCACATGATTAATGGCTTTGCCAGCTGTCATGAACTATACTGGACCAATACACTGAAGGCTTCATAAATCATAAGTGTTCAGACACATGAAGCTTTGTGCACTTTATAAAAGCCAACGTTTTAAAGACTTTTCCTTTTTTTTACCCTCCTATCTTTTGATTTTTCCTCGTAATGTAACTGCATCAAAGCTGCTTCAAATTTGGTCCTTTAGTGGCCAGCGCTTCTGACGGTGACGATATTGTAAAATGCCCCCAGGTTAACGATGAATTAAACATGAAATCTTAGAGTACAAATAAGATGTCCCCCGGCACAGTCTGTCACAGCCTGTCATACACTGATGAATGTCTCTTCAGCTTGTATTAGGTCCAAAACACTTTTGGAATGACAGAGCACTCATACCTTTTCAGCTAATTTAGGATGAAAGTATTGGTAGCATGTTAATGTCCCACTATACTATTATTTTCTGGGCTATTGTAAAAGTGTCCCCAGTGGTTGTTTTGTTAAGGACATCGTTTCTGCAGACAGACAGTAGTTTCTGGCCGGAAATTGGCCTTCGAGTTGTGGACATTTCCCATCATGCCTTTGTTTACACTCTCTCCCGCTGACCTACCACCCCTCACAACCCCAAACTAACATCAACAGTGCAACAAAAATGGCAAGCAATATTGGAGCTTCAGTTTTGAGGCAGAAGTTAGCTTGGACGAGGAAGACAAAGATGTACATGGATCTACTTGTCTGGAAGTGGATGCATTAGAATGGAGTGGAGTGGGTAGCTTGTAGCCTGCTTATTGAAGTTTCTATAAACTTAATAATAAACTTTATTTACATAGCACTTTTCGAAATCGAGATTACAAAGTGCTGTACAATTAATATGAGACCAAATCCGGACTAAAAACAGTTTACAGCTTGTGGTTCTATGTAACAACCACAAGCTTTTCTAAATTGTATTTTTTGCTACTGCACCTGATTTATCACAATGTTTTTTTAATTTATTTTTTTTATGACATGTTCTAGATAATAAAATTGTAACAAATGCACCAAAAACACTATTGCCGTTGGAGTGGGTCTTTAAATGAATGCGTTTTTAAATAAAGCTTTAGCTTTTGAATTTCAAGTATTGACCCCCATAAAAGCTGCACAAGCTATAAAGAATGGGTGTTGTTTACTGTAACTGCTCTCTTTGACATTTCAGCCCCTCTTGATTTGGCAGTTGACATTGTGATATTAACAAGAACGGTTCAATATGAGCAGCAGAATTTTTCTTCAAGCTTGTGTTTTGTCACCCAAAAAGATCAGATGGTGTCCCTTCAGCAAAATATCAAATTGTTTTTCGAGAAAGACAGTCAATAACAAGTGCAGATTTTGTCTAGCCTGCGAGAACAAAGCACAGGAAAGGTCGCTTCAATGCAGAGCAGTTGGATGTGTGCAAACCGCTGCTTGCAGCCCTTTAAAAGGACTGCTCTCGCTTTCCACAATGTTTCTTTTCCTGCAAAAATGTCAAGATGTTCTGTTGCATAGTTTTGCCGTTCCACTGATTTCCATTTCACATTTCACCAGCTGAACGTTCCCAAAGAGAAGTAGAAATAATAGCAAATGGCCTGTCTACATTAGCAGCTTAATGGCTGCCGCACACTGTAAAAGGAATGAACAGTGGGAAAAAGAGGGAGGTTTTACAAACGAGGTAAAATTGCCCTGCACAACATGCAGGTATCAGTTCCTGTGAAAGGATGTGAAGGGTGCCTTAAAAGCCACCATAAAAATGATGGAAAAGAAAGATTTTTGAATGCATTGAATCTAAGAAAAAGTATTATATTTAATTATAATATTAGAAATGCCATATTTGTGACATATTCTATCTTTGTATTTCTGATGCTTAAAATTGCCAGATTTGAGGACCAATCCAGCAAGTAATTACATAAAAATCCCTTAGCCTTTACCTTAGAATTTACATTCCAGATCTTTTTAAAGTTTGTTTATTAAGATGTCAAATAATTGTTAGATATTAGTGAAATTTGATTACATATTAGTAAACATGTATGTCAGTATTTTTGAATGTGCATGTGTACATGTATGCGTATATTCATGTAATTATACATGTGTATAAAAGGATGTAAGAATATGGATTTGGTTAAGTGTTGTGGTTTTCTGTTTCTGGCATATTTGTCAACTAGATAAGTTTTGTTTTTGTGTAAATTGTGTCCTTGGCTCTTTTGGATGGGCTACAATAAGCATGATGCTTCAGCTTGGTCCTTTTTAAAGATAGATCTCCAATATGAATCGTGTTTATGGTGATTTTAATATGACCATGTGGCATTTTTCTTATGATGGAGGACATATATAAAGGAAATGAAGAAGATAATTGCATTTCTGAGTATTTCTTTACTCAATTCCTAGTAAATCATGAACAGATAAAATAGTTATTCAGTCAGATGTCAGCGTGCCACAACCTCCCTGCTCTGCACCATTTCGATGTTTCCACCTGCTATCAAATCCATATACATCCTAATTTTCTGT
Source organism: Oryzias curvinotus (assembly GCA_023969325.1). NCBI lineage: Eukaryota > Metazoa > Chordata > Actinopteri > Beloniformes > Adrianichthyidae > Oryzias > Oryzias curvinotus. Next base: position 32,203,150 of record CM043722.1, read on the forward strand.
CTCAGAACTGTACAACTTGATTGCTCTGATATTGCTGACCATTTTTTTGCCTTACTAATGTTAGGTTGGGTTTTGAGGGGCTGTGAACGAAGGCATGATGGGAAATTAAGCCAGGCTCATTCTGCTCCACAGTTCCGCCCACAACTCAGAGCCAATTTTTAATGAATTCCTGCCGCTCCGCAGAAACTACGTCTTAGAAAACAACACATTTTTTTTTCTATTTTGGCTAAAAACAACATCATTGTAACCAAAAGAGCACAGAGAACACTCTCTAAAATAAATTAAAGGATGAATGGAGTGGGACTCTAAAAGTAGTTAAAATATAAATAAACTTTACATGTAGTATTTTCATACCTATTTTACACATAAGACAATAAAAAACCCTTTTTATGTTCCTCATTCAGTTACATTCTACACTTTATGTGGTTACAATGACTCACCTTAATGTCCTATTACAAAGACAGGTCATCAGAGGTACAACTTATCCTCCCACCTACACATACGCACGCTCAAGTTCATTAGTCAGATGTGCAGCGTCTGCACGCAGAGAAGCAGAGGGCTGCAGCGGAAGGAGATGATGTAAAGCCAGGGAATAGGGAGGAAGGAGAGACACAGGTCAGAATTAATAGATCTCTGAACCTTTAATAACAGAAGGATGGGGGGGCATTATGGTCATAATTATGCTCATTAGCTTAATATCTCCTCCTCCATCCTGTGCAAAATGGTAGCTCCATGGAGATTTGTTGGTTTCTTATACATCTGTTGCAAATAATGCTTGTAGAAATAAATAATGATTCACCAGTACGTTTAAGGGTGTTGTTAAGAAAGCAAAATTGAAAATAATGATATCAGATGTTGTTCTGCCTGCCATTTTCCAAAAGGAGTCAGGAAGTCAATGAGCTAACATTAGATGCAGAACTGCTAAGTGACAAAAGCTGACCTCTTTGGAAAGACACCAAAGAAGACACTTCACAGCCAAATCTCTGCAGTAAACTCGTGAGATCACAAAATGTGTAATTATTGAATTCTATTCAGCCGTATTTCTTGGAGTTCACTCATCTGTCTTAATGTGCTTGTGCTGCAGAGGGGCTCACATTTACAGCTTGGTTGAATGCATGATGCTGCGATCCCAGTATTCCCAATGTGTCTCGTTTACTAGTCCAATCCCGCATAATGATTAGCAAAGAGAAAAAAAAAAACTACTTTTCTGTACCCTCTTGATTTGTCTAATGTATCTTCTTTAATCTGTATGGATTTGGAGTTTTATTCTGGGAATTAATTAAGCTTTGGAAAGTGGAAATTTTTGCCAACCCACGTAAACACATTACCTATCCGCATGGATATAGGCATTAATAAAAGTATGGAGAAATGACAGAAATCCCATAACAGGATCATACTTTAACTTTCTCCGAACTGTCCTGAGAGTCAGCAATCAGATGCGTGTTCCTGCTTTAAGCATTCATCAGTTTCTTTCGGTTTACATGAGACCTGGTCAGAGGGCAGTGGTAGAAGCAGAGCTCTCAGAGACCTTCTTCTCTCCCCTCCAACATCTAATCTTTTGCCAGCCAAGAATTTTAATCTCTGCGGTCACTTGTAAATCAGCCCCAGGGTCTCCAGGTTTTAGCTGTTTCATGCTTCATGCTGTGTCTCACCTCCTCTTTGCATGCTATATTTAGAGTCCTGCTTGTGCAGGCACGTCCAAAGTCCGGCCTGGAGGCCAGATGCGGCCCGCATTCAAATTTCCCCCAGCCTGCAGGCTCCTGTTATTAAATCAATAATATGCAGCCCCCAGCGCTTTCTAAAAGCTGTGTACAATTTCTTGATTTTGATTGGCTAAAATCCATTATTAACCGCTGTAAACCTGTAGCAACACAGTGGAGGGATCCTTCTGTGACACTTTCTAGCTGATTTCTTAAATGTTGATTGTATATGGTAAAAAGGGAAGTTGACAGCCAGAGCCAAAGCTCGTAAGATTGTGGTTTGGAGAACTGGGGACATTTCATTTGCTATTCATAGAAAGATGAAAAAGAGTGGGGCTTAAAGTTGTTTTTGTTTTCTTTAGCCTGCAATGAAGCATGCATGCAATCTGGCATCGCTGAGATAATAATTATTTGACAGGAGTGGACAATGGCGGAAGTGTGAACGAATAACCTAAAAGGCTAAATGAGAGGGACAGATTACTTTTTCTAATCAAAACTATAAGGTTATGAATGACTATTTTCCTGTTCACATGATATTCAAGTGTACATACAGTGAGCATTTACTGTAATAGTGAATAATATGTAACATTTCAGTGTGATTTATTATTTTTTAGACAGAATTCTGGTTGGAGGTCTTAAGAGAGACCACATCACGCCAATTTTAGCATCGCTTCACTGACTGCCTGTGCATTTTAGAGTTCACTTTAAGATTCTTTTACTTGCTTTTAAATCTTTACATGGTCTTGCCCCGCTGTACCTCTCTGAACTTCTCTCTCCGTACTCGCCAGCCCGGTGCCTCAGATCAGCTGATCAGCTGCTTCTGGAGGTACCGAGGTCCAGACGGAAGCTCAGAGGGGACAGAGCTTTTGCTGTCGCTGCTCCAAAGCTTTGGAAATCTCTGCCACTGTTCACAAGAGTAGCTCCATCACTGTCCATCTTTAAAACCCGCCTGAAAACCCATTTTTATGCTCTGGCTTTTTAATAGAACATGAGACTTCTATTATTGCTGTGTTGCTGTACTGGTTTTATTGTTTCTATCTCTCTATATTTAATCTTGTGTTTTAACATGTTTTTAGAGTTTGTTTTCTTTATTTCTCATGTTCAGCACTTTGTGTTGGCTGCTGTTGATTGAAAGTGCTATATAAACAAAGATGAGTTGAGAATTTCAATTCCTTGTATATCTGGTCTTCAAATATGAAATTCAAAGTAATTTGGGTTTTTAAAAAAGTATATATTTAGATGAATTTCCATTTTATGCAAAAGAAAATGAATCATGAAGGACAGGCAACCAACACTGTCCTTTTTTTTCGGAAAATTGCCAGATCTGCAATTTCTGGAGAAAGTCTCCAAAGGTGATGTTGTGTCACCGCGTTCTTTATTTCCTTAAAAACAATGGAGAAGTTAACCAGCTACTCTAGGTGTGATTCATAGTCTGGTTTATTTTGTTTGGGTTCAAACAAGTTGTTTTTCTGTTTATTTATTAAATTATTTACGTTCCTGTTCATCAGTTTGTGTCGTCCTGTGTCTGGGTCCTCCAACCAACATGGATGCTCACATCAGTAGCTTAAATCAAAATGTTCAAATGATGAAATACAGCTGGAATATTATCTGTTTTGTGGTCATTTGAAGAATTATGAACAGAAAATGGAAGGCAGGTGAAAACTTACTTGGAAAAAAAATAAAAAACATTATTATTAATATTATTTTTACCTTTATTTACCCAGGCAATGCCCCATTGAGATTAAGAATCTATTTTTCAGGGGAGTCCTGGCAAATTATTTAAACACACGGAATTTAAACACACTGAAGAAGAATGAAACTTCATGAATTGATTTTCTTTTTTTAACCAATTAGATAATACTTATTCTGTCAATTGAATCTAAAAAAGAAATAAGGGAAAGCATGTGTTTTTAAGAATGATGCTACAGAAAAAGAGGGTATCTACTTGAGAAAAAAAACTGACAGAAGTACAGAGAACACAGAGTTTAGCAGCAAAGACGGTTCATAGAAACATCTGTGGGTTTGCTGTGTCAGCAGTCTCCTTTACTTTGTTTACATGAACAAACTTATAAATAAACTCCCATTGATGACTCATGCCCTGAGAACTCCATGCGGTTGCTGAATGTTTGTAAAATATAAGCATTACTGATGGGAAAGCAATCTTTTGACCAAAGTTGTTTCAGCTTCAAAAGTTTCAATCAGTCTGATTTTTTTTTTTTTTTCTCTGTAGTTTGACCCAAAGCTTGAACCCAACAAGATATTTTTGCTTAAATAACAGCAAACATGAGAAAAAGCTGATGCAACAAACATTGAGGCAAATATGGTTGGTTTTTCTAAAATCCATAACCCAATGACTTCCTTCACAACAGCTTCCTCTGCTAAAAGCAAAATCTCTGCACGCACACCATTCTCTCATCCTGATTAAGCTCATACCCAGATTTAAACACTACAATGTAAATCGCCTCATCATTTCAGTCAAAATAAGCCTGTATTTTGCATAAGACATGTTCAGAGTGAGAAATGTGGGCTATGCTAAATTTATTAGGAATATTTGACTATGTAAACACCTTATTTGCAATAACGACTTGCAACAGAAGGGGCACAAGAGGATATTTCCTGCATTTTTGACATATTTATGACTCTCCCCAACAATCGACTGAGTTTGCTAAATGAAACTTTGCAGAAATGTTTTGTCCAGTCAGGGTATTTTCCTCTAACAATGTAAACTTTTATCCAACTCTGGTTGATCTGGACATTGGCAGTGAGCTAACGAGCCTCATGGCTCCACTAACAGAATAGTTAATCAGCAGGCACAAAAAAAACATTTTTTTCTGGATGTTGTCAGAAAAACCATGGAGTAATATATTTGGCTGTAGACTGTGTATAATTCATGCTCATACACAGTTAAAAAAGAATGATCCTGCATAAATTGTAAACCTTTTTTTTTTTTAAGTTGTTGCTTATATCTTTTTTTTATGTGCATAACTACTGAGTTTGATGTGCATGCAGGAAACCTTATGGTAAAACACTTTAAGGTTTACAGGCTTTAAGGTTCCATAAAAGTTTTTTGATAAAAAAGGGGGGGGGGGGGATAAAAGTGAAAATATTTCTGTTAATTAGATAAACTGAATTTTCCCCAATAAACCGCTTCTTCTTTTTCATTTCCTTCAAAAACTTTTTTCTAGAAATTTCATTAAAGAGCCACTTCAATTATGATGGTGTTTTTGGTGATATGAAGATCTTGAAGCATTTTTTTCCATGATATAGGACATTTATGAAGAATAGTAAGCTTAAAATTGCATTTCTAGTATTTCTGTTTTTAAATTGTGATGGATCAGGAGCAGATCACAACCAGCAAATGAAAAAACCTCAGATTTGTGACAACTGCAATGGGAAGGCCAAAGTCTGCCTGAACGGCTGGATAGCTCCAATGTTGCTCAACATTATTGTTGCATTGGTAATGTTAAGTTGAGCTTGTGAGGGGCTGTAAGCTAGCGGGAGAAAGTGTAAACAGGGTGTAAACATTTCTAATGATTTACTGCCACTCTACAAAACTATATCCTATATAACATGACACGTTTTTGGCTAAAAACATCTTGATCATAATTAAAAGATCACTGGGAAGACTTTGAAAATAAATCAAAAGATGATTTGAGCAGTGTTTGTTTTACAAGCTTGATTACTACACAGAAAGTTTGAAAAAAATGTTATTTAAATGTTACAAACGTAATATTACCAGATGGTTTCTGGTTAGAATTCGGGATGCGCCATCTGAATCGTTTTCAGAGTAGTTCTGTTCAATCAAACCTTCCAGAGAGGATTTCACTACTTCAAAAATGTGTTCTTTGTTTTCTTTCTTCTTTTAGTAGCTTTGTAGGGTCCAACATGACTACTAATGGAAATAAGTGGGCATAGAAGATGGATGGATGGATGTTTTTATTTTTGGACACTGAACCTCTGACGTGCTGTTTATCCATCCATCCACTAGATGCCTCCACTTTTTCTATCCACCAGCAGTCACCTGATTGCCCTCATCCGCTTGAACACCTGACAGCTTTTTCTTCCGTCATTAACTAAATTAGCTTCTTCCAACTGAGGACCATGGGGATCAGCTGGAGCCTATCACAGCTGCCACAGGGCAAAGGAGGAAATCAAGTCGAGCACAAAGCAACAAATGGAAAAACAAGGAAAATTACTCACCTTTATTTTTAAAGTCATTGTACTGTAAGTACCCAGAGAACAGCCATACCACAGAGAGAACAAAACCTTCAGAACGCGTCTTTCATAGAGCTGCAAAACAATAAATAAAAAAGAAAATTCAGTTAAACTGTCTTTCAAAACTACATTTTGGAATTAAGAAGGGCAGAAGTGACATAATAAGAGGAGATGTATTCGTTAAAAAAGCAAGAGATAAATAAAATAATGCTTTTTGACTACATTTATACATGTGGTGTTATAATGAAGATGTCTCTATTTAACATAAGCAACCTTACTTTCATGGCTAAGAATATCAATAAGTAAACAAACAAAAATGAGCTTTTTGCTTTGCCTGATATTTATGAAAATATGTGCACATTGATGCTCCCTGGTCTATCCGCCAAAGTTTTAAAATATTATAGTAATCTATCGAGAGTATAAACAGAAGAGGATGTGATGAAGTTTGATTTTTTTTTTTCTTTTTTACAATCTTTCTTTTTGATGTAAAAAAAAAACTAGCAGACGTTGCCAGCTGCTGCAAAAGAACTGAGAAAATGAATTACAGCTTGTATGTCAATAACAGAAAAATGCTGTAATGAAGAGAAGTAACTGCAGTTACTTTTTTAAGTTGAGTAAACTTTGTAAAAATAGTTAATAGCTTTGAAAACGTTTTGATCGTCTGGACCAAAAGTGGAAATAAAAAACAAACAAAAAACGCAAGTAAACAACGTCAGACTGACACACAACCAGCAGGCGTTTCTATGGAAATAGGAACATTTCAGATGGACACCAAAGTAAAAACAACATTACTTTCCCTTGCTTTTTCTTCCCCTGGGAAGTCTAAAACCCACTCTGATGTTTTAAATTTTAGTCTTCCACTGGGAGGACGAAAACCTAAAACATCAGAGTGGGTTTTGTGCAGGAGTTTTTAAATATGTCAGAAAAAGCAGCGCTGCCATTTTGGAAAAGGCACAACAGTTACACCACAAATGAGGCTGCAGGTTGATATCTTTACATTTGTGTGTTCACCCTTGACGAGTTGTGCAACAGTCAATATAGGAGGAGTTTGACAAATTTGTGAAAGTGAGACACCTTTACTCCAAAAAGATACAAATAGAAGTTAAATTATCTTATTTTGTAGCATTTCCATTCCTCATGGCCCACAACACAATAAATCAAGATTCGTGATGGTGCCAAATTAGTGTGCAGAAATGAAAATATTAGAAAAAAAAAACGTTTTAGAACTACTGTGGCAGAGTGGAATATGTTTTGCAAACATACCTGCAATTTTTTTTTAAATTCCTTTTCCCCTGCTTTATAATTTGGTTTTCATTCACTGTAATTGCATAAGAAAAAGGCTTTGCTGCAAATCATTGCTGTGTCTCTTACTCACTGTCATTTTTTCTAAACACTTGACACCTTTTTTTGGGTGAAAATTGTTAAGGCCGACATATTGCAGAATAAACTGTTACAGTAGGTGTTAAACAAATCCAGATTCTAGAAAATGTACATCCAATAAAAAATTTATAACAAAAATAAAGCAACTTGACAAAATTAAATGGTAAAAGCCACATAATTTGACAAGTACGTATGTTTTACTTTGCTAAATAGTGTTTTTAAAACTGTATGTTGATATTCTTATGGAAGAATGCATGAGAAAAAGTTGTTAGTCTTTCGTGGTTCCCACAATGAAACATCCACAATTTTCCACAGTTGAAATTGATTACTGTGGCGTCTGCTAAGGCCTGGCTGAATCAATAGCCCCTCTTTTGTTATTCTACATGTTTTCAGGTTTGCTCTAAAGAGCAGTTGTGTAGTCAGTTATCTGTATTCATCTCTGACTCACACTGCAGTGTGCAGACACACACACACACAGAGGCCATGCAGGGCAACCTGCACGGATATGGTTCGGTAATTTCAGCCTGCAGAGAGCAAGCCATAGGAATGAATGAGAGGAAATGTTCTTCTGCTCATTGCTGTGAAAAATTGTCTGTGAACACTCTCTTGAAAGCAGACAAACAGAATTAGATCAACCTGATGGAAAAAGTGTCAAGGCCACCGCTTTGGGTTGTTAACACATCTGATTTGGGCGACCAGACCGCCCCAGTACACATGTGGCTCTGATTACGAGAGGCCTTGTGGTTTTGAGAAGTAATGACCGAAAGTGCTTAAAAGCTGTTCGGAATCAGGGGCAGAAAAACACGTTTCCCAAAGTGTTTATTTTGCCTAATCTGTGGCAGCTTTTCTAAAATACCCTGATATGGCCATTAAGGTGCTCTAAAACCTGAACCGTGCAGAGAGAATGCATTCAACCACTGAACATTGCACTTCTCTTTTAGGAGTTTGGGTAAAGAGAAACTGACACGGACAAACTTGAAATAACCTGACAGGGCTTTGAGAGATGATGCATTTGCTAATCTCTTATTCACAGTCAGGCATAATTGAATATGAAATATGAACATGGAGGAGCATCATCACCGTCTGGTGTTTCGGGACAGCAGGATATTACGCCGTCATTTCACTGCTGCTTATGAGAATTTACCCGAGGTTGATTCTGTACGCCTGACCTTGATGGCAGCAATTCTTTCATCTATGGTTTCTTTATGTCTAAGACTTCTATTTCATTCAAAAGCACACTTTTTATAGCTATAAAGATCAAACTCAATAATGAATAGTTTCTATATTGTTAAAAATCTGATTTAAAACAGAAAAACTACCTGAGCTTTGAGAAGAGAAACTATTTTGGAATAACTGTCAAGTTTTTTTGTCTTTCTTTTTTGGCAAAGTGCAGTTCAAATCTATGTGGACAGGCAAGAATCGTGCACTGTGCCATGCATCAGCAGACTTTTTCAAAAATAGCTTAACCTTTACCAAGCATTTACCAGGTAATGCTCAATGAGATCATCAATCTTTGGTGGCCCTAAAGCGCAAATCACATCAACAAATCACTCAACACAAAATAAGAATAAATGGAAATTTAAAAAGCAAAAACAATAACCTCACTACTTTAAAATCCAAACAAAGAAACAGAAACCAAAACTTAAAAAAAAAAAGAAAAAAATACATTTCTGAAAACAAAAGTAGTTTCTAGAAATCAAAATAAATGTAAAAAATGAAACATAAGAAATTGGAAAAGGTATAGCTATGGGCTATCACTGATTGGATGATGATGTTTGAGTTTTGATGAAGAAGGAAACCAGACGGACGTTTAGCCTGAACTGTGGTAAAGGATTGATTGAAAATCACAGAACGTTTGCAGTGGCTGTGGTCAGAATTTTAGAGAAATATCTTCTGCTGGAGGAAATTGCCATGCCAAATGACTTCCTGTTGGGAAGGTGAACTAGCCTCGTCATCAAATCAGTGATGTCCCATAGTACCTACCTTTTCTGGTTTCCTTGTTCTTGTCATTTTTTCTAATATGTCATTTAGATTTCTGGAAATTACTTTTTCTTTCTCCAAAATGTTTCTTTTATTTTTTGTTTCATTTTATGGAGATATGTTTTGTTTTGCTATCTTTTATTTCTGGAATTATGTTTTTTGTTTTGTTTGTTTGTTTTATTATTTTAATTGTGGTTGTGATGTTTTTGCGTTGAGTGATTTGTTGATGGGATTTTCACTTCAGGACCACTGATTTCATCTCTGTTACAAAGGCGTGTTGACAGAAGTTTTGTGGTGAGCCAAAACTTAAAAGCAACATCCGTAAGAGGCAGAAATTAAATGAAAATCAATTAATGTGGTGCTACATTCACACAGTGATGAGCTACCACTTCCAATGAAAAGTCTTGCACATATGCGTGTTTCCGGGTTCGAAACTCTTGAGTTCATGCGTCGCTTTACAATTTTTAAGTCGGTTTTCAGGCTCTACGTACAAAGCGTGCTGCAATTGAATGCAGTCGCCAGGTTGAATGTAGGTGTGGGTAGGGTCCTTTTTAACAACAAAAGTACCAACCATTTGAAAATTGATGATAAAGGATAAATTAATAACTGCGGTTCGTGCCCGGCTGGAATTATGACACCAAGTTTTTTTATATATCTGCATAGAGCTGTGATATAAAAAGCCTGGCAATATTTGTGAGATTTGTACCGCTTCTGTATTTCCCACCAAGCCTCCTCAAACTTTGAGTGCATGAGCTAGAATCGGGTAGCGACAGACTTCTGTGAACACTGTATGCTAAAAGTGCTTTCAAAAACCTGGTTCCGCATGTTCTTGAACGTGCATCACATGCCCAGCGTTTACGCAGCGTCATTCTTGAAGGTGTTAATTGCCAATTTCTCTCAAGCGTTGATTTTAAACATGGGTTAGATGGAATTCTCCCAATGATTGAATATGATATAAGTGTTAAATAAACACTCTGCCTCCAGAAGTCCCCCATCCCACATATTGGCTCAAGATTTAAACTCCACATGATTCAACAGCCCAGTCAGCTGGACAATAAAAGCACAGATGCACATGAACGCGTTCTAAACAAATACACACAAACTGTGACTGCACACGTTGGAAACAAACACCTAGAATGGGTCCAGATACCCCCTTTAATCCCGGTGGTCTATTTTGTCATTACTGGCTCTTGTGTGAGCAAGGATGCCGGAACGCAGCATCCTGCGAGTGCTGCCTCATAGCCGCCACGGAGAGAGCCCGTGCCAGCTCGATGTGTTATGCTAGCAATCACAGCACAGTGACTCACAGACCGGTGGAAAATGCCAGATAAACATCACACTGGGAATGAGCTTCCCCCTTCTTCCTTCTCTCCCCTTTCTCTCTGGCACTTTAAGTGGTTTAAGAATAGCACTAGAGATGGAGCTGTTTATTTTAAATGACACGGTGAGAGTCGAAAGGTCAGATGAAACATACAAGGTTAGAGCAGGCGATTGCGCTGCTTAGTAGATTATAAGAGTGAGGTACATGCCAGGGTGTGTTGTCAATTGCACTCTGATCCAAACAACATTCCGTATGTGATTCTGTCTGGCCAATATCAGCTGTCATCTTTTATTATGTTCAGTGGCACAAAGGGGGGGAAGTCTGGAGGAGACAAAGAGGATCTGAAACCTGAGGCAGGGCTAATAGCTCCCCTAACTTGGCTTTCTCTCAGCCGTCTAAATAACGTCTCCAAACAAACATTCGCAAAAGCTTGTCGTAATTTCCTGTGAGACCTTAAAAACACTGTCAGCTGCAGCGGCAGCCGCTCTCACTGCAGGCTGCTGTTTTAAATCACATGTAGAGAGTTCTGGTATTTCATTTCTGCTGAGCGTCGACCGGTCTATTCGAAAAGCCACGTTGGTGACGTATTTCCCAAACTGAGCTGCACTGTCGGAGCAAGTGGAAAAGTCGGAGCCTTTTTTGCCTCAGAATGACGGAGATAGAAAATGTCTCAGCTGACCTTTAAAGACTTGTTTCAGCAAAGAATAAAAAAAAAAGGAAGTATGCATTTGAATCTACAGTGACTTTCACTCCTGTTGCTGGAGGCTACATAAGTTTGTCATTCAATGAGCCATTTAGTTTAACAGAGAACCGTCACAAGGTAGATTTTTCCTGCTCATTTCCATTTACTCACTTTAATGTCACATCAGGACACATTGTCTGCATCCTGGAAACAGGAAATCAAATTTATTAGTGCTTGCTTTGCTGTGCATCAAATTTTCAAATCAGCATGTATTAGAGAAGCCGAACAGACCACCAGTCAATCGCAGGCTGTTGTGAGGAAAATGTCATGTTTAAATGTAGAAGGTTATTGTAGTTAAATTATGTGCTCCATAGGTGGTGCCTCCTATTTCATTTGGCAATTAGGTTCAAGGGTTATTGAGGGAAATTTGTGTCTATTTTCATATACATTGTTGCACAGTTGTGGAGGAAATTGGCTTGGAAAAGAGTCACAAGTCTCACTTTACCCTCGGAAGCCTTACTGCTATGACTGTGTAACTTCTAGTTATGTTGTAAAGTCCAAAATAATTATTTAACTGTGGTGTTTAAGGCTATGAGAAAAGAATTTTCAGTTGAGAAACAAAAATGATTTTTTTTTAAAGAAATTTAAATATTTGAAATTATTGATTTTGAGATTTTGAGATTTTTGTTTTTACTCTAATATCTTTTCTTTAGGTTAACTCTTTACTTTACGTATATTATATTTGGATTGTAAATGTGACTTTAGGATAGGCTACCAAAAAAAGTCTAGAAATAATTTTGAATACTTCTTGAATACATCTCTTTTTTATTATGTTTTAACATGCAAAATTAAAACAAAAATTCTTCATAACAGAGCTTATCTCTTAACACCTGAGATGTCGCCAGCGACACCCAAAAACCACACGTTCTTTAACTTACTGTAAATCTTTACCATTAGCGCAAACAGTGAATCACTTGATTCTGACGCAGAGAAAAGTTGCTTTTTCTCGTTTGCAACACATTACAAACTTTGTGTGCTGCATGACGGCACACAGCTGCCTTTCTCAGCGACAGAATCAGCGGGATTGCGTGAGCAGCGTTGCATATTAGTGCAAGGCTGCTTTTCTCTGCTGCAGAAGCCGCTGGAATTACGTTTATTACAGTAAAATAGAGAGAGAATGTCAACACTAGAGATGAAGATTTGGTGTTAAAGAAGAGCAATGATAAAAAAAAATAATAATTTCTAACAAAGCAGTTTAGGCATGTCGGAAAGGGAGTGGGCAGAAGCTTGTTTAAGCTCGAACATGCTTTTTATACACTTACAAAACACTCCTCAAAACTGCATCAACATAACACTTTCACCATAAACAAAGATGCAATAAGATAATATTTTGGTTTGATCTGTTGCTTCCATTCCCATTGTACTGTGAACAAACCTTTTTTTTTGAGTGTTTTGAAAATGTGAACATTTTGATTGTACTTGTATTTGTTTCCCTGATCATCCCCTATTTTTACTTTGCGAGTGGTTTGCACAGAGGCAGTTTCACATTTCTGTCTCCCCCTCAGACTATAGCACATCTCATTGACTCAAAAGGTCTTTTGAATATTGGTTGGTAAAAGATTTAGGGAATGCTTTGAAAGGAATTTGTACTGTTTGATATTTAACTAGGTCATGGAGTTTTAATAATTTAAATTGTAAAAAAAAAAAAAAAAAAAGAAAAGATTTATGTGCTCTAAAAATCCAGTTTATGTAATACAGTCTGCTCTTTTTGTAAAATATATAAAATATTGTAAAGTCTGGTAGTTATTTCCCCATACTTCACCACAATAGGTGCAGTATTTGAAAATGACGCTGTTTTTCTTCATAGTGGTGCAGCGCAAACCCCTACAGCTCATGTTGTCAGTTGACCATTATTTTCAAAGCCACATAAATCTGAAAGCCTTCACGATGTCTTCATTCACTGCAGAAGTGTATGTGTTTAATGAAGGAGGAATGCTGCTGAAAGTGATTATCTTCTTATTCTGAGGCAGCCTCTATGCTGTGGGTAAATGAGCCAAAGACAACTGACAATGAAAATTGTACTTTCAAATGGATGGGACACTTAAATAGCTGAGCTGCTGAGGTGTGACTACCAGACAATCAAACCTTTTTTTTTTTTTTTTTTTTTTTTGGTGAACAGGCAATGCATAGAGAAGACAAATGCAAATTAAATGGAAAAGAAAAAAAATCTGCACAAGGCTTCCAGCAACCAATTATCCTGCTGTACATCTGCAGTATATAGCAGAACTTCAAAGTATGTGTCCAAAAGTTCTATATCAAGAGTTAATGTCAAAGTAAAAAGTTACAAGTCTGAACAAAAAGATTCATCCAAGGAAAACCTCAAAACAGACAATTTCAGCTAAATCAAAGTCTTTCTCAGCTGACACAATAAAGGACATTATACAGGGCTGCTCCACTGTTTCCGTCCAATGTTGTAGTGTCAGTAAAAGTCCTTAACCCTCAGCAGTCATTGAACTCACCAGTGAGTTTGCTAATTAAATTGGCTGTAGAAACAACACTGACCCCACATTAGTGTAGTTTTCATTCAAAGATGAAAAAAAGGTTTGTAGCTTTGAAATGTTTGGTTTTAAACAAACATAGCAAGAGTTATGACATAAATGTTATACCTCTTGGAAAAAATCCTTGGAACATATGGTTTGCTGGAGGTTTGCCTGATTTGTTTAGACACTTTATCCAATTCTTTTTACTTTTTATTTGCTTAATTGGGATTTTCATATTTTATTTTGTCTCTATTTTAATTTTCTTTTAAAGACAAAATTACCTACATATTTATGTGATGTCTATTATATTGTTTTTTGCACTGATATGGTGAGAACTTTTAATCATATCATACATGACAATGAAGGCATTCTATTCTCTTTTATTTAAAACAGGACATTTTGGATTTATTTTTCAAAAACAGAAAGTTAGTGATGGCTACTGAAGAAAAGATGCCAACTTTAAGCACAAAATGTTTTTGGAAACAAAATACATATTTTCTTGACCTGATTACTTCACAAAGACAAAGGATAACTACTAAAACAACAACAAAAGAAAATAATAATTCTAAACATTTAGAATTTTAGATTTCTTTGATAAAAAAAAATTACATCTGACTTAACATGGAAAATGTAAACATGCAAATTAAAGTAATTCATATTAAAGGTGAAAATAGCTAAATAATATTCGTTGAACCTCAGTAATGGACTGACTAAGGGGCCAATATCTGTTTGGAGTTAAATAAAATCATTGGTAACAAAGAAACATTAAGGGTTGTTAATGAGGAGAATCGATTCGTAAGTAAGATCAATGTTCTGCATTTGTCTCAGTTCTCAAATGAAACTTTGTGAATGTTAAATTCAGACATTTCAAATGTATCACAGCTGGTACTCAGTGGTGCAATGTCTCTCAGGGTCACAGGGTTTAAACAATATGAAGCAATTTAACATTTTATTGAAATTGAGATAATTGCATCCAGTTTAAAAACAAAATCTGGCTTTAATTTGTCCTTTTTCTTCAGGAAAATCAAAGCTCTGTGTCTCAGAGCATCACAGGACTGAGCGAGTGATGCTTGTGGCTGCTGCACAGAGGCAGCGTGACATACTGTAAGTGCAGCCTTCCTCCTCTTGTTTCTCCTTGGCATTCATTCGAAAAGAGGCAGCTGGTGTTCATGGCAACGGCTAGTCTTTGGCTAGACCGTTCGGGTCCACACTGGTCCAAGCTGCAGTAGACTGCTGGCTGCAGTACTAAGTCGCTGTGTTTAATTAGGCCCATCATGCTGAGCTGCTGCTGTTTATTTCCCCTGTGACACAATGCAGATCTTCGCAGAGCAGACAGGAAAACATGCATACACAGAGTGCGATTATGAACACACCTCTGCACTAAGGCATGTGCACTGACTTCTCTGCATGACTGCATAAACACTAACACACCAACTTATATAATTTTTTCATACTTTAGTTTTGGGAACTAATGTGTTTTTCCTAAATATTTTTCCAGTGTAGTAATTAATTGGACCAAAGAATTACTTAAAACTGACCAAAACATTTTTCTTTGTCATTATTTGTGCGCCTTTTGTCTGTAGTCAAATTAATTAGCCGAGCATCGTTTTTCCATTGAGAGGAAAATCTGACGATCTGAGGAGTTTTTCAACTTTCTTGCTAAAAGTTAGTTGACAGCATCAAAACCCATGACGCGCCTGTACACTATGTGAAACTATAGCCTGCAGCCAATTAGTTCAGATTTGCACATAGACTTCAAGGGAAACAGTCTGCTTGAGGGATGTACTACAAAGCAAGATTAATGGTTTAGTGAGGTAAGCCGAGTCCAAAGCCAGAGCTTTCAGTCACAAATGTGGTACGCTTTTAACCAAGCTGGAGATCCACGGCAGGGCTGAACCCCACATCCTGCTGCTGGAGTGAGTTATGCTTTTAGATTTGACTAAGCAGAGAAAAAGATTCAACCTTCTCTAAATCTATCCCATTCCAAATATTGAGTCAGTGTTACCATTTAATACAATTAGATATGGTAAAGTTGGAAATAGTACTTTTTTACAGGTAAGTTGCATAATGTTCCTATTATTATTATTATTATTATTATTATTATTATTATTATTATTATTATTATTATTATTATTATTATTATTATTATTATTATTATTATTATTATTATTATTATCATAAAACAAATGTTATGCCACAGTCACAAATACAAATGCCACCACGTGATGGAAAGCATTAGCAGAATCTTCAAGATTTCATGCCTCTCCTCAAATTGTTAAAAATTGTAAAATCATTGGCGTGGTCATGATTGAAGACGGTGGCTGTCAGGTGTTGGTCAGTCGGGGAGGGATGACATCATTAGGGCAGTGGCAGCCAGATCGCCGGCGAGCAGCAGCTTTGTTTGGCCGTCCTAGTCACCCGGTGGCTTTGAGATATATCTATACAGCGGGCAATTCTGCACCACTAGTCATTCCCAACTCAGATTTTGAGCACACGTAATAATTTTGTCAATTTACAATTGTTTTGACAAAATGCATCCCAAGAAAACGCAGCATGAATGCCGTCTCCCTGTTTAGATACAGGACCTATAGTGGCCGGGATCGCCACATTGCCGTCAGGTCATTGCTGGACCCCTGACCCTTGTCAATAGCCATTGTCGAGTGCCCCATGCTGCAGTGAGATAGCAGCAGGAGGGCAAGAGCGTAGCAGTCTGAAATCAGGCCATCATTAAATGATTTTAGGGACCTTGGAGACCCTCCTATCAGTCAATTATCGCACTGCTGCCTTCCTGCCACCTGCCTGTCACTGGACTGCCATCGTGCAGATTTCATGTGCGCAAATGTGCTCAGGCACCACTGACCAATATCAAAAAATCACTTGGTCACCTTAAAATGTTACCTTTTTCTTAAAACCTCCACTGCCACCGCGTGGCATGTAAAAACTGGCGCCTCGCAGTTACAAATGCCACCGCGTAGCCACCTGCCGAATTAGCTAAAAAAAACTTGCATTTAGGTCGCAGTGTGGTGGCTATTTGGGATATGTGAACATAGTCTTGTTGATTGTAATTTTGCTAAAACTAGAATTTGCTATTTTTTGAATGATTGAAAAATCTTAGGAAATCCTACTTGAAAAGGTTTAATGCACAGCATTTGGCTAAGTAATGTTTAACCTATAATAACCCATGGTGACATCCGTTTACCAGAAAAATACCAGAAATGGATTTTGTAGTCCACTTGGTTTGTGATAAAATGCACATAATTTTACTTTTAAGAAGTCTGGGTTCTTATGGGTTAAAAAGCACAAGTTGTCATAAAAAATCTTTCTGAGCTTACAACTATGTTTGTGCAAAAACTTATATAAAATGCTGTTTTGATTCATTTAAACCCCAAATTCATAAAACTGACATTGTGTGAAGTATGTGTCTAAACCAAGTTACAGCTTCATGTTTTTCCTCGCATGCTGTAGAACTATAAAAGTGAAGAGGGCAAACCATCAGAGGAAGAGTTGCCGCTTACAAAAAATCGATCTTGGGAAAAGCCCTAGTGGCAAAAGTTAAGTTGGACCTGTGAGTTTCTCAAGATCTTCGCAGTGAAGAAACTCCACAGAGTTCCCTTAAACAAAAGCTGTTTAATTCAAGTGTGGGTCCAGTGAACTGGAAGAGAATTACTGCTTATCTCTACTGGGTCTGCAGAGAAAAGCACCTGGTCAGCACATTACTGTGGCAAAACGGGGAGACAGAGATAGATGGATTGTCAGAATACCTCAGAACCAAACAGCACATAATGTAGGACACATTTTCCCATGTGCAATTTAAGCTGCTTAGCTAAACAAATCTGACTGAGTCGAAGGTAGACCAGGATAATGTGCTGTCCAAACATTTTCTCTTCCTTTTTTTTACTTTATTTGTTGTCTTCCAAAAGCTGCAAATGTGAACACTTGGCATGTTAGAAACCAGTTGGACTAATCTGGCAGGAAATAAACTGTTAAAGTAGGACTGGCAATCTAACCATATGTTTACTGCCAGATCTTTCTTTTCACACAAGCACAACTACACACTGGCACAACAAGTATTTAGAGGAAATATGATTGATTTTCTGCTTTTGGAATCTCCTTTGCCACGTGCCCTCCAGCTTTAATGTCAAGAAAATCAGAAAGCTACTTTTTTTTCCTACACTAGCAAAATTGTACACAGTCAAGGTCAGTTAAATGTTTAAGTTTAGATAAATGACTCAAGACTTCAGCTTTGAGCCCCTCATAGCCTATGTGTAAAATCATCACTTCTTCTACAAATAAGCGAAGAGTTTCCAGAAATTACCCAATTTGTCCTCTTTAGACAGATTTTAGTTAAAAAATAATTCCTGAGACACTTATTGCGAGTATCCTCACTGGCTCATAATATATGGGCCATATGGTGTCATTGTGTCTGCATGATAAAGTAGGGGAACACGGTGAAAAAGGACAGGACTCTTTGGAAGTGTGCAGCTGTGCACAATTCAGAGGTATGCGCAGCATAATGAAGGATCTCCTCATCGCTGTCACCCATGATAGACTCATCCAGCTCCAAATCACACGGCTAATGGAGAGATTGTCCATTGGGACACAAAGAAGAGACATTGTTGTTGGAGGTTATGGTGGCACCCGAGCAGTGAAATTGGGTGCATAATGGCTGATTTATTTATGGTGTTAATGTATCAGAGAGGGGCTCATATGTCTGTCAGCGTGTCTGCTTGAATGGATGGTGGATGGAGATTTGTTGGAGAGTCATTGTGTCATTTCTTTTCTTCCTTCTGCAAAGTTCCATGTTATATATTTTTTGACCATGAAGATAGATTTAGTGCCCATGTCAGGATTGTGTCTGGAATCACGCTTTGGGTTATAACATTTGGAGAAAGCCAGGAAGATGCTGTTGTGGATATGTCCTTACATAAACTGATTAAAACAAATCACAGGCACACAAGATCCCTTTCAATGTGGAAAGCACAAACAGCCTCTGGTGTTTCTTTGCGTTAGCCTGCCATCTGTAAATGCAATAGACATAGAACAGAAAGGGCAAATTAGATTGACAGTTCTCCCTCTATTGCTTAAAATGATTATAAATGGCAGATTGTAAATCAGCATGGCTCCCACACGGTCAATAATCTTTAAATTTTTTCACAGTTTCTTTCTGATGAATACTTTGGTTCTGTCTAAAATGAAACTCTCTTTTTTATTTAGCACCCTAATAAAATAGATAAATAATTAACCCTTTGAATGATTTCTGCCCTTGAAAGTCAAGTAATCAAACAAACACTGGAAAAGCTAATTGGGATGCCAGAATTCTTGGCTTAGAGGGCCTATATTATGCCACTCTAAAGCCTTTCAGAGTAAACAATATCCATGTATAAGTTGATATAAAACCTTTGGCACACTAAACAACACATTTTTTTATGAAATACTTTCACCCTTGATTTCCTACCCAGAAGTAAAACGACTCGATCTCTGAGGCACCGTCTTTTGCTCCTTGTGGGGCTCAGAGAGCAGGTTTTTAGAGGAATGCTTAGAGATGCATGAATGGATCAAAATATCGCTTTGGGGTTGTTTTTCATGAGTAATTAACATATAATACACTTAAAAGCTCAAAAAGTAAAATTTGTATGGTACAGGCCCTTAAAAACTGAACTGTTTGTTACAACATTGAACTGAGTTTGACAGCTCAGTGGCCTTGCAGTGGAGTGTCCGCCCTGTGACTGGAAGGTCATGAGTTTAAATCCAGGCTGAGTCACTCTAAACATGGGACCCAATGCTTCCCTGCTTGACACTCCAAGGATTGGGGGGTTGAACCACCAAACGGTTCCTGAACGCGGCTACAGCTTGACACTCCCCCAGGGGATGGGTCAAATGCGGAGAACAAATTTCCCACACCTAGGTGTGTGACAGATGAAGTGACTGTGGGGAAAGATAATTGTTGCACCTCTACTGCATACTTTTGCCAAATTAAAGTGTCAAACTTGTGGTAAACTTAATGTACTTTATATTGTTTTATTACAATACACCGCGTTTCGTATAAGCCAACTGAAGTGTCTCTCCATTGTTACTCACTTATTGGCAAATAAAAAACAGATTTTTCTAAAAAAAATGTATATATATTATTGTTTTTTAAAATATACAGATCATATATTAAACCGAAACAAAATAACCCAAAAAACCCCAAAATTAAGGCTTGACCTTTTTTTGTTTGTCTTGAACTGAATCATGGGGAAAGTAAATTGTCCTAAAAAAAAACGTGAAACTGTCTCGTTACACCAATAAATCAAAGACTATTTTGTGTATTATTGCAGAAAAGGCTGTAGAATCGGAAACCAAAACAGTTTTGTAGTACAAAAACCCTCAAGCCAAGTGTTTGTAACTATCAGTCCCATTTTGACTGGCAGCTTAATCATTTTTGATTTCACATTATTAGCAACTCTCTAGTTTCCCCTCCTCGTTTGGCGAATAGACCCATTGTTGATTTGCTTTCTCTCCATGTTACAGAGTTCAGGACAAGACGGTTGGCACCGAAATGATTGGAAGACGAAGAGAGAGCCGTGACAGGCTTGAGCAAACAATCTCAGCATGATCAAAGCTGCTGAGTGGGAGCGAACACCGTGCACTATGATTGGGTAGGGCGGGGAAAAAGGCGCTGTAGTGAAGCACCTCGACATAAGTTTTTGTGACACGGCAGCTGATGGGATGGAGCGAAGACCTCTGTTACAACTCATTACTCATAACGACTTTACCTTCGTCAGACAATGGCCTCCGATTCACAGCTTGAACCAAGTTTGGCTCTCAGCTGTGATAACATATTTGGTCTGTCACAATATTTTTTAATTATACTGCGATTAAAGGCTGAAATACTAACAGCACAAGACAAACTGAAGTATGACATCAAGTCGTTGGTGTGTTTAGCAATCACACAGAGGAAGTAATAACCTCCATTCTGTGTCACACCTCCCCACTTGTGCATAATGACTACCCCCCCCCCCCCCACACACACACACACACCCCGCATCCCTGTAGAGGATGAAGGACATGTGACATCCAGCTCTCTCATTAGATGCAGAGTGGAGGCAAAGATCATAGAGAACTCCCACCTAATGGCTGCACTCTGGGATGAGGAGCTGATAGGGACGAGGCAGAAAAAGAAAAAACAAATAATGAAAGTGTTGGAAAGAAAGGAGGTAGTTACCTAGCTGTGATATTTTAGACTGACTGCAAAGCTCTAAAGCATAAAGGATAATTTTAAACTCACACTGATGGTTGTCACTTTTAATGATGAAGCAGCTTTGAGTTTCTAGGAACAAAAAAGCTGAAGAAATGCTATATATATATATTGGTGTGCATTCATTAAAGTTAATCAGAAGCAAATTTAGTAGAGGATGCAATTAAAAACATTCCAGGTTTTAAGAAACTAAGTTTGGGGGTTTTCCAATTTTTTTTTGCTTTTCAGATGAGCCAATTGATACGGAAATAGAATGTTTATTTGATATTTATGAGTTTACCTTTCAGTTTCTTTTTCTGTTTCACTTTTATTTTTCGCACTGCAAAAACTAAATCCAAAGAAAGTAAAAAGTCCCTTGATGCAAGAATTTTTTTTTTACTTTCTCTCCAGCAAAAAAAAATTCTTATCAAGAAAGTTTTTCAATAGGAAAATAATCTTTGAGAAAACATGACTTAGTGACTTTCTTTAAACAAGAATTCTTGGTAAAACCATTTTTCTTGCCCCATTGGCAGATTTTTTTTTTTTTTACTTATTTAAAGAAAATCTGCCATCGGGGTGAGACTTTCTGACTTATTTCTATCTAAGAGGTCTGTTTTTGCCCATCTGCACTTTAAAAATTCTCTTAATACACAGTATGAAGACAGCTCATGCAGAGAGGACACTTCTGGGTCATACTGAATTCCGATTTGTTCCTTTGAAATACAATTACAGAACCACAGAGGAACCAACTGCTCCATTTATTTTTTTTCTAAATATTCCATGCAACATTTTCTGCTGTGAGTCTTTCCCACGCCATTTCTAAGTTTGGGTGAAAGGCGTTTGAAAGGCCTTGTCTGTGGAGCTTTTCACAGTGCCCCAGATCCATCATTGCAGGGCCATTGAGGCTCATTGTGCACATCCATTAACTGTATCTGAGGTGGAACCTTACAAAGAACCAGTTTGAAGAGGGTCACTTGTGCTTGGGCAACGGCAGTCATAAATCTGATGCAGACCAGAGCCGAAACTCCCCTGCGCTTGGCTATCAGCGCTCTCATCACCAGCGCCACTTCCTGGGTGGGGAACCAGGGCCTGTTTGATAGAGGTTAGGGGAAAGGGTGCAAAACATCTCTTCCATTTGGTTTGTATTAACGACATAACTTTGTCTTCTTTAAAAAGGTCACATTGGTTACTGTCATAATGAATTTATATTCTCAAATATTTATATCGATAATGCATGTTTTTATCTGTATGCTGGCCGTGTTAATATCAGTATGAATAAAATATAAGCTGCACACAAGAGTTGCTCAGATTCGTTTCTCTGCTCACTTTGAAATGCTCCGTAATATTGAAATGGGTCAGAGCCTCTTTACCACTCTGCAGAGCACCATCATTTTCAAAAGAACCATTGTACTTATAGATTCATAAAAATGCAGTTTTGTCAGCAACATCAAATATTTTTATTTGATCATACACCCACTTAAATATTTTCAACAAGATAAAAAGTAACAACAGACAAATTTTATCAGCAGGTGTACTAGATTTGAGTAACAGACAGAGATGCCGGTTCCTAAGGAAACAGAATCTGTTAAAAAGTTGCTGGTTCATTTTCCATGGTAACCAGTCCACACATGCCAAGGTCTTTGGCTAAGACTCCAAACCTCATTCTTCTCTCTCATCTTTTGCCAAAACATATTGAAAGCAATGACTTCAACAAGTTTCAGCTTCTTGTGTTTTGACAATAATAAATTCTACAAACATTTAATAAGTATTGCATTTTTAAAGAAATAAATCAGAATTGTTCTTATTCTGGTTGTTTCCCTGAATACTGCTGTAAGCACTGCTGTGCTGGTACAAGTGTTGCACTAATTTGCATGCTGCTCCCCAGGAATGACTAAATCGCTAGTGTTGTAGAAAATTGCCTCAATTGGGTTATTTTGAGAAAGCTAAACAGAAAATGAGAGGATTCCTTAGTGCCCACTATCCAACAGTTTGTCCGCTCTCGAACGGGTAAAAATTTGCATTTTATTGTTTCGCCTTTCTTTCTTCTTGCTACCTCCAGCTTTGTAGGCATCTAAGTCAAAGCATCTCCCACCGGAGTCCGTGGGTGTCCTCTTAAAGCTAAAAGAGCGCCTGTTGGGCTTCCAACTGCATCCTACCCACACACATCCAAAGGTTCCTTTCGCCAATCAGTTTCTGCAAAATCCTGGCAGTTGTTAGTGTCTGATACACAAAAGAAATGTGTCTCCCTTAATACTGTCCCTGGGTGCTCAGAGATGCAAAGCAGGTATTGGCAGAAGCTCCATCCTCTTCATTTCTTCACACTGTAAATGATCAAACCTCAGAGGAAGATTTAAGTGGAGTGCCTGAAAGCGTTTTCTCCAACCCCAAAAAAAACACTCCAGGGTTAATGGTGGAAAATGGCCAGTAATGTTGAAACATCAATAATACCTTTCTTGAGTGATGTCCAGCGTGTGATGTCCAATCCGGCTTTTTACAGGTATCCAATGAAACAACATAACAAACTAGCAGGTTTTACTGCCGCAAATAGATCATTATTTTCTAAATAATTCAGATGTGTGTAATCCAACATATTGAGGGCAATTTCACATGTGAAAGGATTTTTTCTTTAAATCTGAAAAGCATTACCTCCTAGACTTAAGAGGCTAAACCACAATTTGTTCATTTTTTTTTCTCTTTCTACCACAATTTGTTTTATGTGAAAGATGTGAAAAATCAACTAATTTCTTTGGTTTTCAAGCAACTTACTGAACTTGGTAAAGGGAATCTCCGAGCTACAAGACAAGTTAAGTGGAGAAGATATGAGAAACAGAGAGAGAAATATGAAGACTTACAGTATAGCGTACTGGGCTGGAAGAGCTAGAAGTAATATGCCGGGAACACTTGCAAGAGTTTCCCAAAGTGTCTCAGAAGCCTTGTTTCCACTGAGCGGTATAGTACGGTACAACCTAGTCCAGTATTTTGAGTACTTCCATTACAAAATGCACCCATTAAGCCAGACCAAACCTTACCATTTTCAGCCCCTGTTGGTTGTAGGTTCATAGAAAAATGGAACATAGTCTGAAAGTCATTACAACGAAAGAAACCACCAGGAAATTGGGTGTATTTCTCTTTGCGACCAGCAATCTTCTCTTCAACAATATAGTAGAGTACTGTGTGTATGTGGGCTGACTGCATGATGTGATCTGATACTCAAGATCAACAAAACTGCTGGCTGACATCTTGAGAAAACAGCCTTTGATCACCCATCTTGGTAGCTGTACATGACCGACATCACATTTACATTTACAGTATAATAAAACATATTATTCTCTTTCTCATTATAAAGGCCTTTGTTTTTGTTGCCATTTGTTGTTGTGTTTGTCACTTTTTGTCAATAGAAAAGGCTTCTCTCTGTTCTTCTGATAATGTGGAGGCTTTATGGGTTTTGCTCTCCTGTAAAGATTGACAACCTTACTGTTCTGTTGTTCTTGTATTGAGTGTAATGGTGTCAACAGTGGTGGTGTCACTGACTGGACTGAGTAATCATTCCCTCATTAGGTTTCAAACAGGAAGTACCCGCTGGCTCCAAGAAGATCCAAAATCTCACAGGCTTCTATGGAGAAATTAACAGCTATTACTCATTCTATTTTTCAGTATCACCATTCATGCTCTGCTGCATTTTTTTTTTTTAGCATGTTCTTTATAAACATATTTTTCACTATACTTTTCTGTAGTGTTATTCAAGTTACAAACCGACCAATCAGATGCATTAAGTATGTGGTGCCTGCTGGGCCCTGCGTCCAATGTTTAAAACATTTGTCCGATTCTCTCGAGCCTGCTTTCATGTGGGAGTGGTATGGACTTTCAACAAGCTCACTCAGGATTGGTTGGAGTGGTTGCAATAGACCGACTTGTACCAATTGCCTGTTTGACAAAAAATGGCAATGGAATTGACTTTATTTGACTGGAGAGCCAGAAGTAAGCCACTTTCTGTGAGTGAGCTCACGCTCACTTGGTCCAGTTCTCATATACAGTCATTGTGTCAGACCCTGTTACAAATTGCTACTATCTATAACCATCTCTAGCCACCTTTAGCAAATGACCTGATACAGCAAAAATAAGACTGCAACACAGTATCGAATCCTGTATGCAGCAGTTGACGGTCTGAAACCTGACAATGGGCCTTACCTGCACACAATAGGGTTGGTCTATAGTCCCCTTTAGCTTTCTTTGGTCACCTGTGACCAGAGGAATATCTCCATTGCCTCAGCCCAGCCTTCATTTACTCTGATACTGACAGGAATGTTGTAATTTATCCCTGGAGGCTAAAGTATGCTGCAGGTGGTGTTGCATTTCATCTGCTTTGGAATAAACTGCTGGATCTTTTTATGAATGCACATCACATTGTTATTTCTATTTTAATTGTATTGATTTGTTTGTTGTACTAGAAGATTTTGTCTTAAAAAAACAGGTCCTCATTACTTTATTATTCCAGTTCATCAATATTTCAAAATGACTCACATTTTACTTATCATATACTGGCAAGATATGACTAATTATATAGGTTATTGCTTTTGTGAGTAGTACCAGCACTCCCACATGTGTCTTGCTGGGCACACTCGCACATTGTTGTTGTTTTAACTACTGGCTGATTGACTCAATTAAAAAGAACTGACAGAGAAAATCAACTGTCAGGAGAAAAAAAGTAGACCCACTTCAAGCTTCTATCCAGCAGAGTGTTAAAAGTCTTATGCTGTAATTTCTGTTTTTTTCTCTTCATCACAGTACTAATCAAACACCCTTCATTCGACAGCCAACATTGCCCACTGTATAACTACTGTCAAACACATCATCCTAAGTGATGCTCTGTATTTCCTGGTATTTCATAAGCAGTGAAGTGGAACTGGATCTTTCTTTTTTCTTCGAAAGTTGGCAACTTGTTCAGAAAAATGCTTCCATTTCCACATAAAGTAGAGATTACTAAACAATAGGCCTCAGGGCACTTAATGCCCAAGCTCACAGTTTAATTTATAGAGGGAAAAACTAAATGATCTATTTGAATTTCTCATAGTTTTGCCTCTCTACTTGTTTTTTCTTGCACATGTTTTGCATCACTTTGCTTCACTTCTCATTTGGCACATTCCCTTTCTTCTCCTGAATGGATCAATTCCTGTCTTATATTATTCATTTTGTGTCATTATAATTTAATCACACCTATGTGTTGCCCAGCTTCCAAACTTTTGATTTCAATAAACATTTTGAACAATATTTTCCACATGCGCTAATTTAGTTTTGATCACCCACCAAATATTATGTCAGTCCCTATTTTACATTAAAAAAAAGACTCCACAGGACCCCTTAACGTGTCCCAGTTTTTAGAACTAAGAAGCAGATTCATTAAGTTTGGTAAGCGGTGGAATGATGCCTCCTTGAAAAGCTGCTTGAGTGGACTGAGATCTGCTTCTGAGCCTTGTGGTAGAATATATTACTGTGCTGATATAGGTGACAGCTATACTGGATGCTTTTTTTAATGAAAAGATGCACATAGTCTGCATTTTGGTCGGTTTGTGTCAAAGTAGCATGAACCCAAGCAGCAGGATATTCCTTCAATCATCCCACTGCCTCTTCTGGCTTCTGTTCTCTCCTGGTGACCTGAGGTCCCTATGTAAGTAACGCAAACGTGCCCAATCATACACCTGATGTAAAAAAATCAACATTTTATTTTCAGAGGTGGTAGCTCAAAATGGTTCGTCCAAAATGCCGTCCTTAAACAATAAATAAACAAAAATACAAAAATACAAATAAACACAGATCTGTAAAAATGATATTTAGATATAAAAAATTGCTAAACATTAAATGGCAAAGCAATGTTGTTGGTTTAGCACCTTATGCACACACCATTGATTCTATATGAGAACTAGACTGAGCGACAACCCCACCTCCCCCCAATAGGAAGTAGGTAAATTAGAAGCCTCAATAAAAATATGTGGTCTCACGTCAAACACACATATTTAGTGTTGCCAATGACAGTAGACTTCACCAAGCCGTTTTTAAGTCGTGGTGTTGACTCCCAACAAGGTCACTCCTAATTGGCGAGTGTAGTTGCCATAGAAACCCTGACTGAGACCGACTCGGACCAACATGGAGGACCTGGAAGCAAGCTATGTTCTATGTGTGACGTCAAACTCAGTCAATGGGTCACACAGGCAACTTTGAGTGCTTTACAGAGATGCACAACTTTTGGTAACATACAATTAAAAAAAAAAAAAAGAAGACAAACAAAAAGACCTAATATGCATGTAATGCAATGCATTTAAGTTATAAAAAAAAGAAAAAAATGAAGAGGGCAGTACATAGTTAAAAAAAAGTACCTGTATAAAGGAGAAATGTCTTGGGATTGGATTTGAGCAACATCTGAGCTTGATAGGAGTGTGTGCAGCTACAGCAGCTTCACTCTGTTTGATTCTGACTCTAAAACAACATGTTTGAAAAATAAAAGGAACACAATATACACTGTTGGTCATGTAAAAGTCCACAAGCATTCAGGAGACACTGGAGATGTTCATTAAAACACACACAAAAATTAATTAAAATTTACTAAAAAAAAACAAATTAATGCACAGGTGTCAAATTTCAGGCCTCAAGGGCTAGTGTCCTACCTGTTTTCTAACTATCCTGCCACTGCAGCTTCTTATTGATTAAATACACCTGATCCAGTTAAAGGTGTAGTAACATGCACTTATGCAGGGGAGTTGAACCGTACACATACAGTACAGGCTTTTGGACTGTCTGGGCCTGTAGAGGGTCATAGAGAGGAGTGGTTGTGTCTTAAGAGGAACATACAGTAGGTGTGTCTTGCAGTTTCCTTGAGGCTTGTGTGGCAACCTTAAGGGATGGTTTTTGCACGTGTGGTAAGTGTATTATGATATACGGGTGATGCCCTTACACCACACTCTGGTCATTGGTATGGTGCAAAGACTGGCCCCTTACCGATCGCACACAAATGCTGCACGCCTGGGATGTGCAGGTGATACATAAGTACCCATAGGACGCCTGTACGATACCCACACAAACTATGCTCTGATAGTCTAATATCTTAAATGCCAACAGTCAGACTACACACAAGCAGGAGGGTTTGCTTATCACTTGAACAGCACTAATGGGCTGCACAGCACACAGGATTTGGGGGCTTAAAATTTTAAAAATCCGTACAACGGGGCTACTTCCCACCTCCTTCACTCTTACCCTTGTGTATTGTTTCAGTGTTTGCTATCGCCCACAGCATCCCCGTAGAAAAATGTGCATGAACCGTTTCACTCTAGGGGCTCACCAAGTTGTCCAACTCTGATATAGCATGTGGGCCACCTGCATGCCCCACAAAGATTTGCCCAATTTTTACCTTCAGACAGCTAGTATCTACCCTTAAGGACAGTCGTGACTGAGGCATAATCAGCAGCAGGTATGTCTAGTTCTGGAGGGCAACAGTCCCCATCTAAGACACAAAATCGCTGTAAATTGGTCAAACACACCAGAGTAAGGTTTCATGTGTTGCTCCATGGTCCAGATCTGCTGTTTGCATGTTCATTGTTGGTGAAGAGTGGCTTCCATTACTGTTCTGCCTCTATGCAGTCCAAACACAACAACCTGCAATGCACTGTGCATTAGTCATCCTTCCATGTAAAGCAGCATTTACCTTTTAAACTCTTGAAACCAGAGTTGCTCACCTATTGAGCTTTAGCACTCAGCCTATGTGCACCATCGAGCCTCGACCCTGTGGCTAATTCACCACCGTTCCATCCTTGAACCACTTTTTTAAAGCCCACTGACTGACTAGACTTGCTGCACACAGAGAATGAATGTCGATGCTTCACGCTTGTTTATTCCATGCCATATAAATTATCCTTAACCCTTTCAC